>CM076584.1:655710421-655908631 GCA_034641835.2 Pinus albicaulis | reverse complement strand
GCGGGGTCGAATGGCATCAATGGGTCATGAAATCACTGATAAAACGTAAATCTAACACCCCTCCAATGATTCTTTATGAACTCAGAAGACAGAGGATCGTCACCCTCGGCCTTTGTGGTTTCTTCAAAAATGGTGGAAGAATTCATTCGAGAACCTGCAAAATACAAACAATTTGTTATAAAATCCTGCGTATTTGGTTTTACTGCTTCGGAGGCGTAGGAAGAGAGCAGGACCGTCGGATGGCATCATCCAACGGTGGAGATTAACTGAGAGGAATTTTAAATGACGCAGGAGGAAGAATAAAATAGAACCGTCGAACGCGCGATGAGCAACGGTGGGGGTGACCTGGGACCGTCCGATCTGGACATGTGGACGGCCCAGATTTAATCGGAGGATCGCAATCGGGGAGGTCACACAACAACATGCGATTGAAACACTGCGATTGAAACTTTGCGATTGAGCGCAGGCCGTCCGATCATCAGGGAGACAGACGGCCCAGATTTAATCGGAGGATCGCAATCGGGGAGGGCAAAAAGTGCATGCGATGTAAATTTCCAATGCGATTAAGCGCTGGCCGTTGATCTGCAGATCAGATCGACGGCGGAAAGTGAATCGGAGGGTTTTCGAAATGGGGGCAAGAGTTGTGATCGGAGGGAATAAGGACCGTTGGATCAGCGGGAAATGAACGGACGGGATGTAATCGGAGGGGCAGGGGAGAAGAATGATGGGAGAGGTGCGGGACAAATCTGAACCGTTGGATCTGGCGGGACGAACGGCTGTGATGGAATCGGGGGTGAGACGGGAAGGTCTGTGATTGCGATCGGAGGGAACTTGCGATTGAGCGCAGGCCGTCGATCTGAGAACAAGATCAACGGTCGGGATTTAATCGGGGATCGGAAATCGGGAGGGCAGCAAAGGGGATGTGATTGGAACGCAGCGATGCGATTGAGCGCTGTCCGTCCGATCAACAGGGAGATGGACGGCCCGGATTTAATCGGAGGATCGCAATCGGGGAGGTCACAACAAATCATGCGATTGAAATATTGCAGAGGATCGCAATCGGGGAGGGCAGAAAAGGGGATGAGATTGAAACATTGCGATGCGATTGAGCCCTGTCCGTCCGATCATCAGGGAGATGGACGGCTAGGATTTGATCGGAGGATCGCAATCGGGGTGCGCGGAAGAGGGGATGCGATTGAAACATTGCGATGTGATTGAGCACTGTCCGTCCGATCATCAGGGAGATGGATGGCTAGGATTTGATCAGAGGATCGCAATCGGAGTGCACGGAAGAGGGGATGCGATTGAAACATTGTGATGCGATTGAGCGCTGTCCATCCGATCATCACGGAGATGGACGGCTAGGATTTGATTGGAGGATCGCAATCGAGGTGCGCGGAAGAGGGGATGCGATTGAGCGATAACCGTTCGATCTGCAGATTAGATCGACGGCGGGAAGTAAATCAGAGGGGTGGGCCGATCGGGGGAACGAATATAAAGTATGCGATTTGAAACTTGCGATTCTACGCGGGTCGTTAGATCGGGTCTAGTTCAACGGTCTAGATCCTTTGTTTTCTTGCACCGGCGGGACCCTTATACTTCGTAAGAAACCCACAAATTTCAATAAAAACCAAGGGTTTGAGTGGGATCGGGCGGAATATATATGATAGGCTGGCGCCTGATTGCAGGGCCACTGG
Source organism: Pinus albicaulis (assembly GCA_034641835.2). NCBI lineage: Eukaryota > Viridiplantae > Streptophyta > Pinopsida > Pinales > Pinaceae > Pinus > Pinus albicaulis. The sequence goes on along the minus strand of CM076584.1, from coordinate 655,906,934 downwards.
GTGTATGGAGTACCATGGGCCCGGGGCTTTATATAACTAGGGCCAATCGCAATCGGAACATTCGGGCCCGGTCTTTCAATCAACCCATTTGTAACTTCTCCGATGCGATTGTGCATCGGTCTTTTTGATCTACCCATTGTGAATTCTCCGATCGCGATTGCGCGATCGGTCTTTTTGATCAACCCATTTTATTTAAACACGTGATTTTGGCATTTTAAAACAAACTTTGGAAAAAATGGGTTTTCAAGTTTTACAAAGAAAAACGTCCATCGGATACGATTTTCAAAGAAGCTTAGCGCCCGATTGCGGGCTTATGGGGTAGATGAAATGATAATACGATCTTCGGTTTATGACAAAGGGGCTGATCGCAATCGGCATTTAAAATGGCTCAAAAACATGCACACTTTGAATCTTTCCGATGCAATTAGCACTTCATGGGTTTGGCGCTTGGTTTTTATGATGAGGGCGTATTGGGGAAGTGGTTTGGAAACTCAGGCCAAGGGGCTTAAACCCTTAAGAGAGAAAAGGGTTTTTTACACAGATTTTCAATGATTTTCAAAGGTTTCTGAGGGTTTCAACAGAGTTCGAAAGAAGTTTGGAACTCTGCAAGGCAATTTTCATGAAAGAAAGGTGAGGAAAATGGACAACAAAGGAAAATGATGAAAAATATGAAGGTTAGTCTCTGAGAGGAAAAAGGGAAAAAGAAGGAGGATATTACAGCAGTCTTCTCATGGAATTTTTAGCAAAATTTTGAGTTTCTGAGAAATAAAAGTGAAAACCTTGAGACATGAGCATGAGATCGTCTACAAGCTTCAAGAGATAACATTTTAGCCAGGAAAGTGTTTCTTGAAGGCTGAAAACATGTTTTGGCCACCTTTTGATAGACCAAAATTTACAGGTGGCCAACACCAGCTGCTCAAGTTAACCCTTTACCCCATCAGAACATTATCATGGCAGCCTGGTACGCACCTTTAGTTTTTCCTCAACCTATGTTACCCTTACCCAATGATTATCAGTCAAAAATCCCACACTTTATTGCAAAAGAGTCCGTAACAGCTCAACAACATGTAGATAAAATGGAGGATGCCTTTGATTACATGGAGATTGACGATGAGTCGATCAAAATGAGAATATTTTCCCAAAGCCTAGGAGGTGATGTAAAGAAATGGTTTAAGGGCTTACCTCCTGGCAGTATCCCAAATCTCCCTGCATATATCAGACCTTCATAAACAAATGGGAGACCAGGGCAAACCCTCGCCAACTCCTAGCCGAATACATGAGACTAAAAAGAAATGTAGGAGAGGGTGTCCATGATTACACAACAAGATTTAACAGCATTTACAATGCTCTCCCTCCACATATGAAACCTCCACAAGGTATGGCCTTAGCAAAATACCCTGATGGGTTTGATGCTGACATGGCCTATGATCTTAGGGACAAAGAATACACCACATTGGAAGACATGCAGAAAGGGGCTGTGAACATAGAAGCCAATTTTATTGAAAAAAGAGCAAGACTGAGGTCTGAGAGGAGGGTAACCTATAGGGATGACAATGTAGCTTCCACATCCAATCCAAACTATGACAAATTGTCTAAAAATGTGGAGAGACTACAACAGATGATGGAAAAAATGGTTGTCACAGTTAGCAATCATAACAGAAACCAGAACCAGAATCAGAACCAAAACTTTAGAAGGAACAACAATGCTCCCAATAGGCAAAAAGAATCAAATCAACAAGTTATTCCCCCATTCCAAAAAAATTTAGATGAGGATGGGGGAATTATAGAAGAGTCTGGAGGGGATGCAATTAACATGTTTGAAATGAAGGACTCGGTCCTTAACTGTGATCCAAGGGAAGACCAACCCTCACCCTCTTATTGGGATGAGGAATGGTTGGAAACTGAGGATTACAGATTAGGATTTGAAAATGCCATGTTACAGGTCAGGGAACAATATGAACTTAGGAGAAAGAAAAGCCAAGATACTTTCAAAGCCAAAACTCCTGAGGTAACCATCAAAAAAAGACCTGATAAATCCTCTAAAGCATCTGCTGCAGATAACAAAACAGCAGCTGAAAGTTCTGGTAAACACAAAGAAAAAGACAACCAAGACACCAAAAAACCAAGCCTACCAGCTAGCAGCACTAGCACTGCAGCCAGTGCTCTTGATAAAACGATTCCTAACCCTGTACATGGTGAGAAATCACAAACCGATTCAGCTACTAAAGCAGTAGCAAATAAAACGGAATTGAGCATTACAAAGGTCCAATCCACTTTCAATCTAGAGAGTGAACTTGAAAAAATCAAAATCTCTGTACCACTATCTGAACTGGCCGCTCAAGATGTATATAAAGGCCAAATTTTGAAAGCATTGAATCTGGGAGAAATAAATGATTCTGTAAATCTGAATGATGATCAACCAGCCCTGCTCTTTGGTCCAAAAATTGAGGGAAAGTTTCAGGAAGGGGTAGTTCCACCTTTCTATGTCAGTCTCAACATTCATGACAAGATTCTTCATAATGCCATGCATGACTCTGGTGCATCCCACAATCTAATGCCTAAGGTAGTGATGGAAATTCTAGGCCTAGAAATCACCAGACCCTACAAGTACTTATACTCATTCGATTCTAGCAGAGTAAAATGCCTAGGCCTAATCAAGGACTTATGTGTGAGTTTGACCCAGATTCCTGCCAAATGTATGGTCATGGATGTGGTGGTGGCAGATGTTCCACCCAAGTATGGCATGTTACTATCCAGATCATGGGGAGCCAAACTGCAAGGAACAATGCAAATGGACGGCTCTTATGCCACTGTCCCTATATTTGGCCAACTTAGAAGACTGTATAGAGAGTCTCAGATGAAATTCTTATTCAGTAGCCTCGAGAAGCCTGAGAATTCACCACTGTACTCTGTGCACACAGACCCGGATTCTTTCATTCTTTATAACGACCAATCCATGGAGGAGTCAGTATCGGGAAACATGGGTACAAACGTAGAGGCTGAAAGCACAGACCTGAACATAATGGCTACCCTGGAAGAAATTGAAGAAGAAAACAATAGTGAAACCTGTAGAATATGTGGTGGGAGCCTAACTCAGAATGAGCCAGGAACACAATGCAACCAGCCCATTAGTCATACCCTTCAAACTGATGTACCACATGAAGGACAAGACAACCCGCTACCTAGTACAGACCCTCTAGCGCGACATAATGGCGAACCCCTATGGGAAATGAATTTTGATGGGTCCTATACTAGGCAAAATGCTGGAGCAGGAGTGTGGCTACGTAACACATAAAATGACCACGTAGAGAGCCATGCTGTGAATCTGCATTTCAAATGCACGAATAATATTGCAGAGTATGAGGCTCTCATCCTGGGTCTGAATTTATTGAAGAAATTAGGAGCCCGTAGGATAGCTGTGAGAGGAGACTCTGAGTTATTTATCAAACAGGTGAATGGTGAGTATTCAGCAAAACACCCCAGGCTTAGGGCATACAGGAATGACACTCTGGATTTGTTGAAAAATTTTGTTGAATATGAATTAGCGTTCGTTCCTAGGGGTCAAAATGCAATTGCAAATGGATTAGCTTATCTATCTAGCTCATATCCTAAGACCCCAGTCGACCAACAGACTATTATTCAGACCAAATTCAGGCCTGCAGTGCCAGACAATGAAAAATATTGGCAGGTCTTTGAAGGAGACAAACAGATCGAAGATTTACTGGTGGGCAGGAATGAGTTTTAATTTGATGATTTAGACTCGATTTCTGATGACAGCTGCCCAGGTGAGGATCCCCCAGATGAACAAGAAACACCCTGTAACATATAAATAAATTCTTTTTCTGAGCAAACTGGAAATCCAACCGAAAATTGTGAAAACGCAGATACTGAAGAGGTAGAGGTACTGCAGGCCAAAGATAAGAACATACCCAGAGGCCTGGCACCCTTAGAGGATCTTTTTGACTTTGATGACGTAGCAAAAATGCCCACAATAGAGCATGTTGATTCTGATGTGGAAGAATGCAACATAGGCACTGAAGACAAACCCAAAAGGATCAAACTAGCTAAGTCTACACCTGCTAACATGAAGAAAAACTACATTGACCTGTTCAAGGAATTCATAGACGTGTTTGCATGGAGCTATGAAGACTTAAAGGCATATGACACCAACATCATCCAGCACAAGATACCCTTGAAAGAAAATCAGAAGCCTTTCAGACAGAAACTCCGTAGGATCAATCCAAAACAATTGCCTGCAGTCGAGAAAGAGATTAAGAAGATGTACAATGCATGCATAATAGTTCCTGTGAGGTTTACTGATTGGGTGTCAAATATAGTGGCGGTGAGGAAGAAAATAGGGGAGATCAGGTTATGCATAGACTTTAGAAACCTCAACAGAGCCTCCCTGAAAGACAACTACCCCTTGCCTAGAATGGAACACATCTTGCAAAAGGTGGTAGCTCTAAAAGAATATCCCTGCTTGATGGTTTTTCAGGATATAACCAGATATTGGTACTTCCAGAAGATCAACTCAAAACAACATTTACCACTCCATGGGGCACCTTCATGTATGTGAAAATTCCCTTTGGATTGATGAATGTTGGCGCCACCTTCCAGAGAGCGATGGACATAGCTTTCTCAGAGGATATAGGACACTTCGTAGTTATTTACTTGGATGACTTGACTGTCTTTTCTAAAACTGAAGAAGAACACTTAAAACATCTGAGGAAAGTTTTCGAAAAATGTAGAAGGTATGGTCTGTCCTTGAACCCTAGGAAAACTGTTTTTGGGTTGCAAGAAGGTAAACTTCTTGGTCACATCATATCTGAGAAAGGGATCAGGATAGACCCACAGAGAGTTGAGGGAATACTCCAAATCACACACCCAAGAAACATCAGGGAGTTACAGTCCTTCATTGGGAAGATCAACTTCCTTAGGAGGTTCATTCCCAACCTTGCTGAGCACCTTAGGAAAATGACTGAAATGCTAAAGAAAGGTGCAGGAATTAAGTGGACTGTTGAAGCCAAGAAATCTTGTGAGTCAGTAAAACTTGCACTCACTCAGGTCCCTGTCCTTATCATCCCTGACTTCTCAAAAGATTTTCTGATCTTTTCATTTGCTTCCCAACACACAATAGTTGTGGTTTTGCTGCAGAAAAATTTAGAAGGTAATGAACAGCCTATAGCTTTCTTCAGTAAAGCCTTAAGAGATGCACCCTTAAAATAAAAAATCATGGAAAAGTAGGCCTATGCCCTGATTAAGGCCTTAAAGGACTTTAGGGTGTACATTCTGCATTCTCACACCATTGCTTTCATGCCAAATATAGTGGTCAAAGATATCTTATCCCAGGACCCTGATGGGAAAAGGGGCAAATGGATTGCTACCATCTTGGAATACGACCTTGAAATAAAGCCCACTAAACTGATCAAAGGTCAAGGCCTAGCCCCGTTAATGGCTAAATCAAACTTGTAGGCCCTTGACATTAATATGAAAAATTCCTTGGATGAGCAGGAGGGATTGCACCATCCGACTGTCGAGGAGCAGTTTCAAAACTCTCCTTGGTATATCGATATCTTTTACGTGCTCACTCACCTCAATGCCCCTCCGGAATTGTCCAAAACCAAGGCCAGATTCATAAAACTCAAAGCTATAAACTACTGCATTCTGAATGAGAATCTATACTGGAAAAATCCAAATGGCATATTGCTGAAATGTTTGTCTGAAACTGAAGCTGAAAATGTCAAACAGGAGTTTCATGCTGGGGAGTGTGGAGGCCACCTGAGTTGGAAAGCCACTGCAAATAAAATACTCAGGGCTGGTTATTATTGGCCTACGTTGTTCGACGATGTCCATAAAATGATAACCACTTGCCACAAATTTCATATCCTTGAAGGCAAAAGAAAACTCCTCCCCATTCCCCTACAACCCATCACTGTTGAATGTCCCTTCCTGCAATGGGGCCTATACTTTATTGGGTAAATTCACCCTTCTTCTTCTGGGCAACATAAATGGATCCTGACTGCCACAAATTACTTCACTAAATGGATAGAAGCCATACCCACTAGGAATGCCATCGATTCTATCATTATTAGGTTCCTAGAAGACTTCCTCCTATCTCAGTTTGGTTGTCCAAGGAAAATAATCACTGACAATGCTGCTGCTTTCGGATCCAAAAGATTGGTTGATTTCTGTCACAGGTACGGAATGGCACTTGGACATTCATCTGCCTATTACCCCCAGGGTAATGGCCTAGCTGAATCATCAAATAAAATCCTGGTTACAATCATTAAGAAGCTGCTGGAAGAGAACAAAAATTCATGGCACAAAAATTTGGTGCATGCTTTGTGGGCTAACAGGCTTACTACAAAGAAATCTATTGGCATGTCACCCTTCTAGTCGGTTTATGGGACTGAAGCAGTTTTTCCTACTAGTCTTGGAGTTCCAGTGATAAAACTTGTCCAGGAGATCCAATCGGAGGAAGACAGCATGATAAAGAGAATAAATGAAACAATACATCTTCAGTAAACAAGGGATCAGGTCTACAACAGAGCATTGAAAGTTCAGCAAAACATGAAGAGGCAGTTCGACAAAAGAACCAAAGCTTCAGATTTCAGAATTGGTGACAAGGTTCTGAGATGGGATTCAAGAAGAGAGGACAAAGGAAAACATGGAAAATTTGACAGCTTGTGGCAAGGTCCATTTGTCATCCAGACCACTGTGGGTCCTAATGCATTTTTCTTACAAGAACTTGATGGTACAGAGCTGTTTGGGGGTCCTATCAATGGCAGGATGCTCATACACTATTTCTGCTAATTTTTCATTTCCAGTTCCATTTCCATTGTACATACCATTGCAGTTTTACTTTCAAGAAAATAGAGAAAATGTCTCCAAAAAATAGAAAGGGTAGAGGTTCAAGCATACTAAAAAAATGAACCTCTGAAATGCAAAAAGAATGGCTCAAATATGCTCAAAATCTGAGTCACACATAGAGAAGGATACTTCAAAGCTGCAGATTTCTTGCCTTCATAGTTTTGTTTGCATTTGTCTACAATTTTTCAGTCCAGCAAGTCAGACAGTCCAATCCTGACTTGGTTGTTTCTCAATTTCCTGTTTAGAATATAGGAGAAGAAACCTGTTGGACAGTTTAATCCCAACAGGTAGTAGATTAGGTAGAGAAGCGTATGGGGCCAACTGTTTAATCTGGCCTCATGGAGCAATAAGGGTAGATTTAGAATAGGTTTGTTTTTGTTTTGAAAAATAAAATGTAAAGGGTCTGCTAGCTCAAATACACCCAAAGGGAAATTGTTAGGACTGTAGTTTGGGTAAGCAGATTGGTTGAGAAATATTTCTGCTAATGTTTCTATCATATTGTGGCAGCTAAGATTGAGGAAAAAGGGGATGTGCTAAGCGGCAGGCATCTGGCCTACTCCAAAGATGATCTCTGGTTTCTTGACTCCTTCAAGAAGAAGCCATCCCCATGTGGAGCCACTGTTAGCCCCCCTATGAAATTCTTGACAAGCAAGCTGGGGGGCTAGATTGTTATGGAGCCTTCAAGGAATGCCTCTGCCCTGAAAACTCATCCTCCTTGAAGTCTCTATGAGCTGTGCCCAACACAAATCCTCTCTGCTGATCCATTGCTCAAAGGGACCTATTACTCCCTCTTTTACCCGTATATCCTGGCAAAATTCCCCATCACAACATCTATTTTCCCTTTGTTAAAGTTTCCCTTTAATCCCTCCATTATCCCCTTAAATTCCCCCTAAATCCTATCTAAACCCCACCATCACCCTTTTTACCTTCGAATTTCCACTTCACCCCCCTATCGTTACCTCCCTTGGGCCTGGAAATGCATTAAAATTGAAACAAAATGATAAATTCCACTATATCAGGCCTTAGCCCCCTCAGTCGCAGCCCCGCGCCTCTTTCCTCCATGAGACCTTACGCTGGAACCACCCACTGGCAGGAAGGCACTTATTTCAAACCATTTCAGGCGCAGCCTCAGCCGTAGATCTTATCCGATCAGACGGTGTTAGTTAGATCCCCAGCGCTAGTGTTTCTCTGTTCATTTCCCATATGGCGCCATCGCCGTCCATTTTCATGTCAATCTGACGGTCCACATCCTCTCCACCGGTGGACCCCTCCCCGCACTATTGCAAAAACAGCCGATGTATTCCGCACCGCCTTTGGGCGAGGTGCGGTTTTTCCCGAACACGGAGAAAATCCATACAACTATCGATGCGTGTCTTTTGTACGGCAGAAAAACCGCCCTTTCCCCGCGCGTTATCGTCCGGTCCATGCCTCGCAGTGGAATCGCACTCAGCCGTCAGATCTCCACTCGCCTATCCAATGGTCATCATTCGTCAAAGCTGCACGCTATTTAGCTCCCACTCGTCGCACCCCTGGTCCACCGTCGGTCATCTTTTGTCGTTGATCTCTGCCACGATCGACGGTCCTAATTCGTCCGCCCACCGTTGAATATTCCACGGTCTCCCGGTCCCGCCACGTCAGCTCCACGTGCACCCTCCATACTCCCTCCCTGTCCATGACCTATAGTTGGCTCTTTTCGCATTGTTTAACGTTGTCATTTGTTTTTCATGTAGTTGCTCTGTGTTCCGCCAAACCTCCACCAGAGCGATATGTCACCGTTTTTCATGATTTTTCCCCAGTTCTTCATCTGTATTGCTATTCTCTGCATCCACGTTGTGTCCTCGCCACCTCCATCATTCACATCCATGGTTTCCCTCACAGTTTTGTTGTTTTGCAGGGTCTCTAAAGGTAAGAAGACCGCCATGATTCTGAATGGCAAGCTGTGCGGACAGAATTAAATCTGAGTGCTGGTACTGTCGTGGGATAGTCAAAGAAAGTGGCTAGTAGGATTCCCATTAAGGAAAAGGCAGGTTTCGAACATTGGAAACCTTTCAATGCCATTAAAACCTGAGCTACCCTGTCAGAAGCAAAATGGAGCGGCAGAGTGTTTCAGTACAAAGAAAAAGGAAGATTAAGGCGAGCTAATGACGATCTTGAGCCTTTAATCAGAGGTTTAGAAGGCAAAGAAGCAGTTTGAAGACCCCGAGGATCGATCCAAAGGATCCTGAGCGTAGTAGCAGGTACCATCTGGGTTTATTCATCAGTAGAATGCTTTTCTCCATCAGGTACAGGGCACCCATACAGCTCTTATTATGCAGAATGTCCCTGAAAGAATTTCTGCCCTAACTACAGTTCAAAAATAGTCAGACATTTATGAAGCATACCTCTCAGCAGTTGTGTACCATTTGTTTATTCCCCACAAGTACAACAAAGTATGGCCACCAGAGTGCATGAAAGTCATATATAGAGCAAAGGTAAATCTGAAGAAGATCATCCCTACATATAAGAGGCGACAGACATTAAATACTCAGTATTCAAACAGAATGGGCCTCGGCCCTATCTCTCTGCTTTGTGTTTAATGGCACATTCAATGTTCACCTACTCCCTCAATCAATCTTAGCTTCATCCTCTGTTATAAAGCACAGGAGGAAACGTTGTTTTTGGTTGTTGATGAGATATCAGTGAAATGCAAGCTTTCTCCTCTTGAGACAAATTCTCTGTGTAATATTGTAAGATATGTTGAGATTTGATGTATTCAAGATGAATGTTTAAGCTATGGGCTATGATGTACCTGATTGGTGTTGTTTTTAATATGACAGGCATATTTCTTTGGATCCTGATCTAAAGCATCTGGTGATGTTTTCCTTTCTCTATATTTGTGATTGACTTGCTTTCATTTCATTATGTTTCTTCAGGCTCGCATCAGAAGTTTGGCATAAGATTTACCCCTAATAGGTACCTTATGTTGCTGCTCTCCCAGCCTTTATGTTTTCTGCTTAAATGTGTATCTGAATATTGATTTCAATTGATTTAACGAGTGTAGTGGATGTTATTTCCTACTCTCTGATGTATGAATTAATGAAGTCTATGTTTATATGTTCTTGTTAGGATTTAGTTGGATGTGTTGAGAATACTGGGAGGCCTAGAACCCCGTCTCTGCCTCACTAGTATATTTCCACCCCAATTAACCCTTTCTAAGAATCCTTTGTCTTGCCTCTGATTTTTTCCAAGCAGGTCTGGAGTTAAATGACCTCTGACCTGCTCTATAGACAAGATTGGATGTTTCCCCCTCTTTCATTTTCAATCCTTAATGTCCCATCCCCCATATCATCTTTAAGATCCAATTTCTCTAGATGACCAGCCCAACTGAAAGCTTGCACGTTGATTAGAAATAAATCCTTTCTTGAATCCATTGCCCAATGGCCTTGATACTCCCTGAGTTGTCTGTCTTAGCCTAATCCCTTCTGTGATCATCCTTGTCTTATATTGGACCTTCCTTCCCTGGTTCCCAACAACCAAACACAAACAATCAAACAAACAACCCTGAACCTATAACCAGCCTAAAATCACAACTTGGAGCTTCAAAGACATACACTTTGACTCATATGGAGAGATCCCTCTCTGGACCTAGGAGGGCTAGATCCTAAGGTCTGAAAGTGGTTCTATGTTGTCTCATATTTTGGTCTTGTCAACCTGGCCAAAACATGGGAACCCCAACACTTCTTGTTCAACATAATTTTTTTGAAAGGGAGGCCTAATCTTTTGGTCATTGTCTCTTTGTCTATCTTGATTAGGGTCTCTTCTGAGATTTTGGTTTCTATTTCTGTTTTGGTTTTCTCTAGGAGGCACTCTATCATTCAAATTTATTTTATCAAGCATCCTCTCCATTACCTTCACCAAGTTATCAATTTTAGTATCTGATGATGAGGTTGAAGCCATTGTATCATCCTTGTATGCAACTCTTTTTTTTTCTCTAACCTATCTCTTTTCTCAATCAGATTTTTCTCCACACTCATGGCTCCCCTCTACATATCTTCTAAAGTTGAGGGGTCTCTTTCTCTTAGCTGGTAGGCCATTTCAAGATCAAAACCTTCTGGGAATTTTTCTAAGGCTAGGCCTAGTGGAGGTTTCATGTCTGGGGGAAGTGCAACATACATAATATTGAATCTAGTGCAGTAATCATGGACACTTTCCCCAGTATTTCTTTTGAGGTTAGTATAGTCTGAAAGGATTTGGAGAGGGTTCTTTCTAATTTCCCATTTGTTTATGAATGTTTGATATAAATAAGGGAGATCATTTATGTTGTGAGGAGCTAAGCTTTTAAACCATTACTTGACTTCTCCTCCTAAAATTTAAGCAAAAATTCTCATCTTAATGGTCTCTTCTTCTATTTCCATGTAATCAGAAGCATCATTCATTTTATCTACATGCTACTGGGCAGTAGCAGGTTCGTTTGTAGTGAAATGGGGAATTTTGGATTGGTAATCATTGGGTAGGGGAACTAGAGGTTGTGGTAACAAAAGTGGAGCATACCATGCTGCCATGATAGGAAATAATGGAGGATTTATAAGAGGTGGATTAACAATAGGGAAAGTGGGCTGAAATGGAGTGTTTTGAACAGTAGATGTATGGATAGGAGTAGAAGAAAAACTTGGGCCAGAAAACTGATGATGAGCAGATTTGTCATGGAAGGAGCTGAAATTATGAAGAATCTGAGAATCAGGTGGAGTAGAAGGTGAAGCTTCTCTGCTAAATCTCTGTTGCAAATATGTGGTTACTTTGAGACTTATTTTTGAATAGGTTCTTTGTGTAAGGTAAATCAAAGTGAGGATCTTTCAAGACTGTAAGATTTTCATGGACAGATTTTGTTCTTGGGATGGTCCCATCAGTAGTTGGTTTTCCAGATCTAGAAATATGCCACAAGATCCTCTCTGGATTTTCAACTATGGTAGGGGGATAAGGATCAAGATGGGATCTAGTATAGACCCTATGTGAAGCCAAATTTCATTTTCCAAAATTTTTAGAGAGGTTTGAAGTTTTTAGGACTGTTTTTCAAGATTTTTCCTCTCATAGTGATTTCTATAATAGAGGACTAGGTTTCTAAACTTCCTCAAGGCTGGTTAACACAGTTTCAAGGAAATATGGAATACTAGTGAGGTAATAGGCCTACTGGGGCTAGTGGAGTCACTAGGTGGAAATTTATAGTTTTCTGAAGGTAAAATGTTTTATGGTCCACCACCAATGGTTTATTTGAAAACCAATCTAAAATTATTTTGGGTTTTTCTGAGTTTTATGTGGTTCTCTGGTTATGAGAGTGTCCTATACCTGATTCAACACTTAGCTAAGGTGGTGAAACAAACAGAGTCTACTTTATGGCTTATCTAGCTTATTTCTTCAAGATTTGATAAGGGTCTCTTAGAATCCTAAGGTTTACTTAGATTGCCACTGATTCAGACAGATCCTATCATGATTACCATTATGCTGGTAGTTCTTGAAGAAGCTATATTTCACTTAAATGAATACTGAGTGTCTTGTTTAGGGACCTTTACTCAAAAAGTCCCACTGTGATCTCCAAAATGTTGGTATGGTGATGAGGTGGCAAATTCACTGGATATTCTTTGATTTACTGAGAGTCTAATGAGTTTTCAGAGGTATTTATGTGACTATATACTCAGAGGTCCCACTGTGATCGCCAGAATGTTGGGATCCTGTGATTTGGCTGATTGGAAAACCAAATGACAAGGCAACATATAAACCAATCTTTAGAGCTCTAGGATTTAGCCCTCCTAGTCTTAGAGAGGGATATCTCAATATGTTTGCAAATATATGACTTGTTTGCTTGTAAAAAGGTTGATTTTAGGCTATTTATTAAGCATGAGTTTGTTTTATTGTTTTGTGGGACATGATGATCTAGGCAACATAGATAGAAAAGGGGAAATCTCTAAGTCATTGGGCAATGGAGTCAAGTAGAATTTTGTAACAAGTTTGTAGATGAATTAGGGATATCAAAGGGAAAATATAACTTGGCTGTTGTATGTAGAAAGTTTTCAGGTGAAATGAAATGAACATTAAGGGTTTAGAATGAAAAGTAGAACTAAGGGAAGTTAAGAATCCTTAATTATATGTACTCTTCAACAAAGGGACTTAAAACATCATTTTAACATGAAGAAGTATTTTATAACCAGGGCTAACCATGAATTCTACAAATCACACTTTAGCAAATAAAAATTTCAAGACAAACTTTCAAAATGAAATCTAAGAGTTGAGGAACGCTCTATTTCATCAAATATTTCACTTTCAAGGATAAGAAAACATTCAAGATTCACAAATAACTGCATTCATAGAAGAGGGAACTCCTAAAAATCTGTGATTATAACTATAAAGACCTTCAAAACAATTATTTGAGCAAGTACAAAGGATATGATCAAAACAGACCTCTTTGGCAAACTTTGGACAATGGTACTTTGAAGAGAGACTTCAAAAACAGTTTTTAAATAGCAAAAAGCAAGCAGGGAAAACCATAAATCATTCTTGAGGCCACTGTATTGAACTATTTAAGAAATAAACAAGCATGAGGGTTGAAAAGTAGTCAAACTACTTAATGAAACCTTCAACAGATGAAAACATAAAGACAGTGAAGAGTAAACAGGTCTAAGGTGCTTCTAGGAGACATTTCTTAGCCTAAAAATTTTACTCTACTGCAAGCAAGAAATGATGAAAACAGAATGGAAAATAGGAAAAGCATAAATAGATTAGAATACTTCACCAACAGCCAAGCTCAGGGATCCAATGACAGAGCTTTCTCCATCAACAAACAAGTCAAAACATCCACAGGTTCCAGCACATCAATTTATTTTCAATCTCAACAGAACTATGTATTACTTCAAAGAGTTATCAAATGCCCCCCAATCATACAATGAGTTCGAATGTAGTATTTATGCTACAAATGAAGAGGTGGAACTGTCTAGGGTTCAAAATGTTATTAATGACATAGTAAATGCACTCCTATCCTTAAAAACCATGCAAGGCATAAGGTACGAATGTCTCTAAACTACTTCTCTATGTAATAAATTTGTCTTTACTTCCTGAGGATGAAAAAACTGAAAAGATTGACTTTGAGGCCTTTTTCTGTCTTTACAATAACTGTCCTGACAGTTTAAAATATCTCCTTTTAGTGTAATAATTGTTTATTTGTCTTTTGAGGCATAAAGTTAGTGAAAGGTGTCATTTTTTATTTATCAAGTGAATAAATACTCCTTTGATGTATCCGAGGTTGTCTCTAAGCATATTTTGCCTTTATTTCATCACAAAACTGTGTTTTAAGGCCCTTTAGCCTTGATCTGCTTTTTAAATTAATCTTCTTTGTTGTATTTTTCTTTATCACTTCTTAAATCATTTGTTCTATTCCTTTATCTCCTTCCGGGCCCTTTAAACTTCTTTCACCTGTCTTTAACTGTGTTTTTCTTCCTTAATCTACCTATAAGCCTTTAATCTCTGTCTCTTTGGCCTTTCTTCCTACTTCACTGATTTTTCTTTGTTTTGTTGTGTGCAGGGTTTCATTTGGTGCGCCGAGGGTTTGATTGTATAACCCGTTTTCATAACCACTGATCAAGCCATGAAATGAAACCATGGAAGTCCATTTCTTCATTATTTGGCCTCTGTTTGGACTGCGAAATTCATCACCTTCTGGCCCATCCTTTTATGGACTCTAGGAGGGTTTTTGGCTCTAAAACCGCCATAGAACCTGCAAAAAACACAAAATATGTTATAAAATCCTACGCGAGGGCTTAAAACCACTTTACAGAGGTTAATGGAGTGGCAGAGGAGCAGTGGATAAATGTTGCAGAGGGAGGAAATGAAGAAAACCATGAAAAAGAGTGCTTAAAATGACTTTGGCGCGAAAATGGTCACAAGTGGTTTTGGAAAACCATCAACGGTTTTCGCGTGACAAACAAGTGGTAAGCGGTTTATTATAAAATGAACGCGATTGAATCATTTTGCGACATGCATCCTTTATGAAACCGGTGGTTTCTCATGGAAATGAGGTGTTAAACCACGGGAGGCAAATGTGTGTGATATGCACTCCTGGCCATTGGAGGAGGGGGGGCAGATCCGACGGTGCAAAGAGGAGCGCGATGGAAAGGTGCGTGGGTGGGAGTTTTAGTGGGAGATAGGTGGCAGTAGGGGATTGGAGGGGCGGCCATGTGGGAGAAAGGTGGGTCATATGGTGACGTGGGCTATTTTTCGTGGAGCGACAGTGTTTATGCGATGGATTGGATGTTGGGTTAAACAACGACCGTTAGATCACGTAGATCGACAGTGTAGATCGATTTGTGGGGATGAATGGGTGGGAGGTTGGATGATGGGGGGGAGCGCGGAACCATTTGATTTTTGGGATGAATGACTGAGATCCATCGAGGAATAACATAGGTGCGTGGAAAAGAAAAAGAAAGGGGGCTAGGTAAAAGGGGCGGGCAGTGGTTTTATAGGGGAAGGAAGATCAGGAGCGAAGGAGAAAAGGGCTAGGAGGAGGGATAAGGGAGGAGTGCCGACAACCGTTGATCTTGGTAGATCAATGGTGGGGATGGGTCGAGTAATTCATAGCGCATCGGGAGATCGCTAAAAGGAAAAGACAAGGGGGAGGGAGAAAAAAGGGAATGTCGATGCGATGGGGGGGCTAAGAGCTTGGGTTGGGGCACTGTCTTGTGGAGGAGAAGTGACTAGGGGCCAAGGAAAAGGAGCTAATCGCATCGGCGTGGAAAATTTTGTAAAGGAAATATGGGTTCATAGAAGAAATGCCAATGCGATGGGGGTTTGGGCGCTTGTTCATAGCGCTCAGACACATGGAGAAAAGGAGCGAAAGGCTTAAGCCCTCGAGGGATTAAAGCGTACATATAAAAAGGTCATAAGAGGAAAGAAACAAAGGTTTTTTAAGCCTTTTTAGATGTTATGATAGGGCAAAATGAGGATTTTTGAACCAAACAAAAGGGTTTTATAGGTTTAAAAAGGGGGTTTTTTGGGTAAATGAATAATTTTAGTGAAGGAAAAAGTGGGATTTTCAGAGGAAAATGAAGAGTTGATAAAGGGAAAACGGGCTATTTTTTAGAGGGAAATGGACTAATAAAACAGGGATAAAATAGCCTGAAATGAGCTTTCTTCTTTGAAACAACAGGATAACCTTTTAGGAGACATGGATGAAGATTTTGGTGAATTGACAGACTTAGAATGATAAAGGCAGTGAGATTTCTAGAACTCATAATGCTTCTTTGAAATATTACTTCTAGAAATCTAGGATTGGCAATTTAGTCATCTTTGGATATCATCAGAATTATGGATGACTAACAAAATATACCCTTGACAAAGGATTCTTATAAATTTTAAATATGTGACCATTGACAAGTAGGGGGATTCCTTCCTCATCTATGGTTTTGATTTGAACTGTGCCATTATCAAAACATTTTTCTACTGTGTAAGGTCCCAACCATCTTGTCATCATATTTCCTTTGAAATATTTAAACCTTGAATCATAGAACAAATGCCCAATCTCCTTCTTGGAAGGTCTTTTCTTTGATGTTCTTGTCATGCCATACCTTCCTTTGCAGCTGAACTACCTCTCTGTGAAGAAGTGTTTGAATTTTGAACTCATCTAATCCATTTAATTGCAACAATATCTCTTTTTGGGCATTGGATAGATCTAGATATAATTCAGCTGCCATCCTTAAAGTATTGAGTTCAAACTCAACTAAGAGTAGAGCTTTCTTCCCATAGACTAGTTCATAAGGAGTCAGTCATGTTGTTGTCTTCCAAGTAGTGTCGTAGGCCCAAGTAGCTTCTACCAATCTGTCTGTGTTAAACACCATGTTGAAGCACACACATGGTGTATGAGAAGAAGAATGCACACACACAAGAGACTCAACACACAATGAAGGATAAGCGTGTAGCTTTCTTATTTTCCCATTATACAAAGATGTACATTTATAGTACAATGGTGTGACTCTTGGTTTCATATTCCAAGGTCACTTGGACTCCATTGTGTCTTTTCGCATTCCACACCTACCCATGTAGGATTAGGTGTTCCAACATCCCCCCTTAATCCGAAGGGGTATGTGTGAGTCCAAGAAAAGAGTTGTAATACAAATCTGCAAAGTATACATGGCAGCACTTGGGCTGAATCAACTCTCCGAAATGTTGGAAAAAAGAGGTGGTTTTAGGATGACCACAAACACTGGAACGCAATACATGTTGCAGTTCCCGGAACTCTTCCAAAACTGGCAAGAAGCTGAAGGCTTCTGCTAGAGGAATTGTCCCTCATAAAAAAGGGAGACCCTCGACCTAAAAGAAGGGAGGTCTACTACCTGTGATGGTTTTAGGTTGTCCACCAACCAAAGATGATGGTTTTGGTGTTATCCACCAACCGAAAATGATGGCTTTAGGTTGTCCACCAACCAAAGATGATGGTTTTAGGTTATCCACCAACCAAAGATGATGGTTTTAGGTTATCCACCAACCGAAGGTATGCTCATGGGCATCCGTGTCTCTGGCTACATCTCCGAATCTGGAATGACGAATTGTGGCTCAGGCTCGCTTGAACTGCTGGCTACAACTCTGAACATGGAATGAGAGATTGTGGCTCAGGCTCGCTTGATCTGTCGTCGAAGCTTGTACATGACCACCATTTTCCCCCCTGTCAGGGACAAGGTGAAATGATGGTGAAAACTCAACTGCAAGTTTGTTCAATATCCATGAACAAGTTCTAACATGTGTCGTAAACATCTTCTTGGCTGCTGATGCCCATTGCCAAGAAGCGATCCATCCAAGATGAATCTTGGTTCTTGCAGGAGGCTTGTGTCTGAAGCATCTGTCTGAAGAGTGGGTGTGCCGACCACAGTGCGTGCATGGATGAAGATCAAAACAATGATCTTTCATATGGCCAACTCGATCACAGTGTTGGCATTTCTCAATCCGTTGTGGAAGTGGAACAGGATCTGGAACAGCTACTGGTGAACTGTCATACAAGAATCTGGCACTCTAAAATATGATGGGCTTGGTGTAGTCTGGAATATGAAGGGACACATCCTTGTCATATCCAAGACCAGTTCGGTGCTTGTTGTGGACAAGCTCTTCCCAAGGTCTGATGATGGGCTTGAGAAGTGCAGGCTGAACTGCTACATCTGCATGTACATCTACTCTAGTACAAGGAACTGAATGTGAATCATCTGAAACTTTGCTGACTTGCTGCTGATGGGAGTCTTTCACAATGTTCTGAACAGAACAGGTTTAGAATGGTGACTCTTTTGCTGAAGTTCTTCTTGCAGAAGTTGAGATTCCAACTGTAAAAACTCAATCTTTTCTTGTGCTTCTTGTAAACAAATCTGAATATTACAAAGAGCATCCTTGCTCATTTTTATCATGTCATCAACATTGGAATGAATGAGGTTATTCAACAACATTAATGCCTCATTGATTTTGGCCATTTTCAACAATTTAGGCTCAAAAAATGAAAGGGTGTCGGCTTCAACCGAAAATGCACCCGTTTACAATGTGATGCAACAAGAAATACAAATGACTCAAAGTACAAAATGTGCTCCTCAAATGATGGAGGGCAATCAACAATGACTTACATCAACAACTCAAATTCACTGATTCCAACTATGAATGAAGAGGAAAATTCATTCACAATGTGAGTTCAATACAAAATCTCTGCAAAAATATGTGCAGCTGAAAAAACTATGAAAGAAGCCTTTAAGGCAGCTGAATTTCTCTTTAAATAACTGTTTTGCAATGATGGCAAACTTGTCTTCAAATATGAAATTCTTCAAAAAAATCACGCTCTTGTCAATGCCACAAATCATAGAATGTAAATCTGCAAATTTCAATCCATGTGCTCCTCATATGCCATTTTCCATTTTCTGCTATTCAAATCTCTCTTTTTCTTTCTCCTCTCTATCTGCTATTTTTTTTTTTTTTTTTTTTTTTAAATTAAAAATTAATTAAAAAAAAAAGAGAATAATTAAAAAATGGAGAATTTAAAAAAGGATTATTAAAAATGGAAGGGAAGGGGTTAATTAAAAGGAGGGGGAATTTATTTGAAATGGGATTAAAAAAGGGAAATATTAATAAAAAGGAGATTATTAAAAAAAGGGAAAGGGGTAATTTAAAAAAAGGAAGGGGGTATTAAATGAGAGGGGAGGGGAGTAATTAAATATAAAAGTCGATTTTAAACAAGATTGGAGGGCGGTATTTTAAATGTAAATGGAGGGCGGCTTTTACAATGGAGAGGTAATGTATTTATATGGGAGAGGGGCGGATAAGCGTTATTGGATGGGAGAGTGGTATTGCAGTTGGGGAGGAGCGTGGGAATGTGGAGCGTTATTGCATGGGAGAGTGGTATTGAAAAATCGATTTTAAAATTCAAAGGCGATATTTTAAATGAGGCGTTAGTGAGAGGCGGTATTGCAATGCTGGCAGCCGGAGTGATAAGGGTGACAGCGTATGAAAGGTTAGATTTGGGGAGAGGATACACTGGTGTGAGGGCGTGCGTTGATGTGGAGTTTGATGCCGTGCATGGGAGTGGTGAGTATGGGCGTAGGGCGCGCGAGCAGATGCGTTGAGCGTTCAGTGGCGTAGGTCGTAGGTAAAACCACGGGGAGAGGGGTCTGCCGTGGGCGGAGATGAGTTTTGTGAGGCGGAGTTCAGGGGAGCGGAGTGTGAGTAGTTGGAGAGCAAGTGAACGCGTGGGATGGTAAGGGGCGCTGTGCGTAGAAGAGTTTTGGAGTAATAAGGGTTGTGAGGAGTGTATGGAGAAGATAGGGCCATGAGCGATGGGAGAACGAGTGTGAGGTTGGGTAGCAAGGGTTTAGGATTCGGGTGAGTGTGGAAAGAGGGGAGCGTTGTAGCGGAGTGGAGAGTATGCGCAGGGGCGTAGGCAGCAGGGTGTATAAGGCAGAAATGGGAGTAGGTTTGCGCGTGAGGGGCCGGAGCATTGAAGCCCGTGGGAAGAGGTAGAGGGTAGGAGCGTGGAGTGATAAGGTGTAGCAGAGGGCGCAGAGCTATTGTGAGGGGGGTGAAAGGCCTGGAGAGGGGGAAGGCCAAAGGCCGAAAATTGATTTTTTATTTATTTATTTATTTATTTTTATTATTTTTGTTTTAAAACAACAGAGAGCAGAGAAGAACAGAGAATCTACATTTTCTTCCAGCAGTAGAATTTTCTTCCTTTCAAATATATAGAAGAATGGGCAAAGTGCAGAAATGAGGGCAACAATAGAATTTTTCCAGCAGCAGTGAAACCTAGAATTGCAGAATTTTCCAAATTATTTCAAGAGTAACACTCAGAAGTCTTTCCAATAGCTCAGCAGCAGAAAAACTCAAAATTCTTTTCCATTAAAAAGCCAGAAACTTCTACTTCGGAAACCCTCTTTAAGCAGTGTT
Organism: Pinus albicaulis; assembly: GCA_034641835.2. Lineage (NCBI taxonomy): Eukaryota > Viridiplantae > Streptophyta > Pinopsida > Pinales > Pinaceae > Pinus > Pinus albicaulis. The sequence goes on along the minus strand of CM076584.1, from coordinate 655,886,639 downwards.
TTCTAGCAACTCTTCAATGCAGAAATTAATAGAAATTGCAGGAAAAATGAGAATGAAAACCTTCATATGGGCAGTGTTGCCTTTCTTCAAAACCACTGATGCTCTTCTTCAAAACAAATTATGAATGTTGCTCTTTCTTCTGAATGCTGCTCCTTCTTCTGAATGCTGCTCCTTCTCCAAAACCACTTTCTGAATGTGGCAAAAACACTGCTACAAACACTTGAGTGCTGCAAAAAAACCAACAATTTTTGCAGATATGCATAGGCCATAAACACAAATGGCTCACTCAATTTGGAGCAGGGCCAGAAATCGCCCGCTCTGATACCATGTTAAACACCATGTTGAAGCACACACATGGTGTATGAGAAGAAGAATGCACACACACAAGAGACTCAACACACAATGAAGGATAAGCGTGTAGCTTTCTTATTTTCCCATTATACAAAGATGTACATTTATAGTACAATGGTGTGACTCTTGGTTTCATATTCCAAGGTCACTTGGACTCCATTGTGTCTTTTCGCATTCCACACCTACCCATGTAGGATTAGGTGTTCCAACAGTCTGCCCAATATTTTCTATTTCTGCTCACAAAATTGGTGAGGATACTCTCTAAAGATCTGTTAGTTACTTCTACTTGGCCATTCGCCTGAGGGTGATAGGCAGTAGAAGTTCTATTTTTAATCTTGTGCTTCCTCAAAAGATTTTCAATGAGGTGAGAAGAGAATTGTGCTCCCTGATCAATGACTATTTATCTGGGGTATCCAAACTTGTAAAACACATTCTCCTTTAGAAATTCTGCTACTTTCACCTTGGTTTCTACCTTCATTACTTTTGTTTCAGCCCCCTTTGTCAGGTATTCAGTATAGACTATGATATACTTCTTTTGGCTGGATGGTGGATCGATAGGTCCAACAAAGTCCATGCCCCACTTGTCAAATGGCTCAAGAGCCACCTGAGCGTTAAAATACATCTCATCCCTTTGCGTGGGTTTCCCCATCCTTTAGCACTAGTCACACTTGCTAGCGTATCTTCTAGAATCTTGGTGAAGTGTAGGCCAATAGTATCCTACCTGCAAAACTTTGTAAGCAGATCTCTTTGCACCAAAGTGGCCTCCACATGGGTTGTCATGACATGTAGAGAGGATATCAAAAACTTCTTCCTCCTTCGCACATATCCTTAAGATTTTATCAGGTCCTAGCTTGAAAAAATTTCCCCCAATCCATGTGAAAGGGGTGCTTTTTCTGTTGATTCTGCTCCTCTCCTTGAATGAAATATTAGGAGGGAGTCTCCTAGCAACCAAGTAGTTGGCTATATCTAGAAACCATGGTGAGAGTGCTAATATAGAAAAGAGATGCTTATTTGGTAGCTGGTCATCCACCATTCCTTCTTCTCCTGCAGGGAGACCTAACCTGATAAAAAATTTGCAACAACATTCTCCTTTCCAGGTTTGTCAACAATAGTCAAATCAAATTGTTGTAAAAGTAACAACCATATAATTATCCCAGCATTAACATCCGATTTGTTCATTAAATACTTGATGGCTACATGGTCAGTGTGAACAAAGGTCTGATATCCAGTTACATAATGCATGAATTTTTTTAAAGCATAGACAATGGCTAACATCTCCTTCTCATTAATAGTATAATTCAGCTCGATCTTGGACAAGTTCTTACTGATGAAATAAATCGCATAATGGATTTTTTCCTCTAATTGTCCTAATGTTGCCCCTACAACTTTGTTGGATGCATCAATGTATATTTGGAAAGGAAGAGTCCAATTTGGACCTCGGAGGATGGGGGCAGTAGTAAATTTTCCCTTAATGAGATCGAAAGCCTCTTGACAAGGACCGACTCAAAAAAACTCAGAATCTTTGGCCAATAACCCAAATAATGGTGAATCCATATTGTTGAAATCTTTGATGAACCTTCTATAGTAACCAGCTAAGCCCAAGAAACTCCTGACATCTTTATGCTTTTGAGGAGCATGTACCCTTTTGATGATAATGATTTTGTTCGGGTCTACCTTTATTCCTGCTTGGGATATGGAGTATCCTAATACAACCCCTTCTTTCTTTAGGAATCACATTTTTCAGGGCTCAAGGAGAGATGCATCTAAATGCACGTTCTTATTGCTTTACCCAAATTGGAGAGAGCTTCCACAAATTCATCCCCATATGGTATGAAATCATCCATTTATATTTCGACAGATTCATGGACTAACTCAAAAAACATGCTCGGGACAACTCTTTGGAAGGTAGTTGGGGCATTGAAAAACCCAAAGGGTAGGACTCTATAAGAAAAGGTACCCCAAGGACAGGAGAAAGTAGTCTTATCCTGGTCTTCAGGGCTGATTTGAATCGAGTGTACCTATTGAACCCATCTAAGAAGGAAAATAACTTCTTCCCCGTAAGGCCATCCAGGACTTCGTCTATAAAGGGTAAAGAGAAATGTTCTTTCTTGGTGGCTTTGTTAAGTTCTCGATAGTCGACACAAATTTTACACTTCCCATTCTTCTTTGGGACTAGGACAAGAGGGGATACCCACTCACTATCGGATATAGGATATATGAACCCTGCATCCAATAGTTTATGCAGCTCCTCTTTGACTATGTCCTTCAGAGCTGGGTTCATCCTTCTTTGGCGTTGTCTCACAGGTTTTCATCCTTGATGTAAATGTGATGTCTACATATTTAAGGATGCACCCCTTTCATGTCCTTGTAATCCTAAGAAAATTCTTCAAGATTTTCTTTCAAAAGCTGGCATAGCTGCTTCTCTTCTTCATTCGAGAGGTTTGGGTTGATTCTTAGAGATCTGGATGGGCCAAACTCAATAGCCTTGGTGATTTCAGAGGCTGACTCAACTGAGTGCACTTCAATCCAAGGTTGGATTTCAAACTCTTTGACTAAGGTTTCGAGATGAATGTTAGTGGAGGAATGGTTTTGAATGGCATGGTCGATGAGTTCATATTCATCAAGTTTCCCCCCTCTAAGAATAGCATCTATGGTACAAATAGGGGCAGTGTATATAACTCATCTTCTTCAACCTCCAACCATATATGGAGATCATGGTCAATGGAAGGCTAAGCTAGAGGATATAACACTAGTTGTTTAGACAAAGGCCCATTTTTTATAGTCATGTTTCCAGCCCGACAACTAATGTAAGCATCTGCAGTGGCTAACCAAGGTCTCCCTAAGATGAGAGGATGAAAATTATATCTAATAATTCACGATTTTATGCACTCAACCTCATATTAGGAACTCAGAGTATGTTAGCCTTAATCACCACCTATACTAGCATCATAAAACCAAATAATAATAAAAATGCAAGAAAAAGAGATCTAAGAAGGCCAAAAAGGTGACCAATAACCCCTCAAAATATTTCTAATGATGTAGCTCATCATCATGTATGTAAGAAAGGTGCTTGATGTCTTGAGAAAAGAACAATTGTTTTTTAAGATGTCAAAATGTGAATTTTAAAACTTATTTAGTGTATTTGGGACATATTGTTGGAGGAGGTGAGCTGAAGATAGACCCCTCTAAGGTTGAGTTCATTGTGAATGGGCCTATCCCCAAGACAATCACTGAGGTAAGGATTTTTCTAAGAGCAGCACAATATTGGAGGAAGGCAATAAGAAAAAAGCATTTGATGTTTTGAAAAAGAAGATCAGTTCAACCCCAATAAAAGCACTACCGAACTTGAGACAACCCTTTGAGATTCAAACAAATGCAAGTGACTATGCCATGGGATCAATCCTCTTATAGCATGGTAAGCCAATTTCATTCCATTCAGAAATGTTTAATGGTGCAGTGATAAATTATCCTGCATGTGGCAAGCAGCTATATGTGTTGGTTCAAAGTTTGAAGAAGTTGAAACACTATTTTATGGGAAAGGAAACCATCATTCACATCGATCACCAACCATTTCAATACTTGCAATCGTAAACTAAATTGCAACAGTCAAAGAACTTTCGATGGATGGGTTTCTTGCAGCAATTCCACTTGGTCATTAGGTATAAGAAAGGTATATACAACAAGGTTGCTGACATGCTTTCTAGGTTTATTATTAGTGCATCTACTTTAATCAAGAATACTTTTTTTTTTACATTAAAGTTACATTGAACAATATGCATTTGTTAATGACTTCCAAGATGTTTATGCAAACATGATTCAAGGTTGCCAAGTTGAGGAATTGGATTACCATGTACATAATAACTTGTTGTATCATTTGGGAAAGCTTTTCATTCCACAGGGTGAGAGAGTGAATGTCATAACGGAAGCACACACTTCTCTTATTGTTGGACATTTTTGTGTAAGAAAAACAGTGGGAAATATTCTGAGGTATTGTTATTGGCCTCGTATGCTTGAAAGTGTGTTACACTTTATTAAAGGTTGTTCATTATGTGCAGTTCATAAGCCTAGTGATAGGAAGTTAGGATTGTACACACCACTTTCGGTTCCTTCACGTCCATGGGAGATTATTTCTATGGATTTTGTAGGAGGTATTTCTTTTTCAAAAATAGGTCATGATTATTTGTATGTAGTTGAGGAAAGTTTTATCAAAATCTGTATATTGATGCCATGTAAAAAGAAAGTTACATCTGAACAAACAACCCATCTTTTCTTTCAAAATGTTTGAGTTCATTTTGGGTTGCCTACATCTTTTGTAAGTGATCGAGATTCTCCTACATGAACTTCCATGTTGCTCCTGGTTTTCCCAAAAAAATCAGGTTGGTTTCATTTTGGGTTTCCTACATGAGCTTCCATGTTGCTCCCGATTTTCCCAAATAAGTCATTTAGGGCCTCAAAACGACTTTGGAAGTTCAGGACCCGAAAAACTACTAAAAATAGCAAGTTGTGTTGAAACTGAAAAATTGAAAGAATTGATGGGGGGGTTCAAATGGAATGGGTGGGTGGCCACCAATATCCACCTGGATCATTAGAGCCTCAAAATGGATTCAAAAGTTCATGACCCAAAAAACTGCTAAAAATAGCAAGTTGTTCTGAAACGGAGAAACTTAAAGAACTAATGGTGCGAGTCCAAATGGAATAGGTGGGTGGCCACCAATATCCACCTGGATCATTCCTCCCTCCTTAGGAATAAATGGTCCCCATTGCGTTGAGTTACTCCATGAAATGAGGCAAATTCTGATGAACTTGGTGTTGGATTTGTTGAACATGTCATGGACCTGCTAGCAGTTGAGCTTGATGCGTTTAATAAATTTGGTTATTTTATCAGCCTCAAACAATACGTGTGTGGATTTTTTCTATGTGGTCACATGAGGTATGGCAACATCAGGCAGCGGCGTGCCTGGGGTCAGATCAATGGAGTGCTTGACCTGACAGTGTAGAGGAAACTCTATGAGTGAGGAGAAAATGTCCTCATATTCCTCCATGACTTTGTTCATCTGTTGCTGCCATGTAGGGGAGCCCTATTTCAAGGCTATGGCCACAATATTCTTCTTGCCCTATGGGAGAATTGTAATGAAAATAAATTTTCTGGTTTGGGAAACTATCTTATTGCGTTGTTTTGCAGTAATCAAAGAGATGGCAGGAGGCAGTACTACCTCCCATATCCTGTACAATTTATTTCCCAAAGTAATAACAACAACACGAGGCCTAGAATCATACACAACATGTCGCTTCCACAAGTATGGTTGGCCCAATAATACATCAAACACATCAAGAGGAGCAACATCACATATTACCTCATCTATGAATGGATTGATGTTGTACGGAAGGTGGCACTACTAGCGAACACGGAGATATCTTCCTTGGTGAAGCCACCCAATGGTATATGGTTGCGGGTGTGCTATGGTCAGTAGTGTGAGCCACTTCACAACCTCTGTTGAAATGAGGTTCTTTTAGCTTCTGCTATCGACAAGGAATTGTAGTGGAGAACCCTTCACCCACATCTGTGAATGGAAGAGGCGCTCTCCCTCCTTTGGATCCTCAAGATCCTCCCTCTAGAAATTGGTGGTGGCAACAATAGCACTGGGATCCGAATCAATGATCTATTTCCGTTTTTCATCACCCTTGTCTGGTTCTAACTCAGGATCAGAACATGCATCTGATTGATGTGCCTTCAGTTCGGCCACCACTGAGTGTTTGGTCTAACACTCGTTTGTGCTATGAGTGGGGCTATTATGAAATTCACACCACTTTCCTATGTCCTTCTTTGGATTGTGGTGTTTTTCTGAGTCACCCCACTTTTCCTTTTCCCCTTGTTATACGGTTCGGGGATGCCTTTCCATGGCTTCATATTCGTGGATCCAAAGTGTTAGAGTCAGTATCTTCATCCCTCCGTCAGAGATCAAATTTCTCTTGTTGCATTTCATTTTAAGTGTCTCATTCAGTTCAGTCAGTTGCATTCCATTAGGAGCATGGATCATCTGACGGTAGGGTCTTGTCACTCATATCCCTCATGTCATGAACCTGCTGGTCTGTGTCTGTTCATCAAAATAATTTACAGTCATTTGCAGTCATGTTTGGTCTCTTGGTCAGAAAAGAGTCATTTTAGTGTTTTTAGTCTCATTAGGTCTAGGGTTTCGTTAGTTTGGCCTTAAAAATGTCTAATAATGTCAGCAGGCACATGAGGAAGCTTCAAATAAGGTTTCAGCGCAAAAATTTTCATCATCATAATGCTTGATAATGATTTTTCTTCAAAACTATGTTTTGAAGAAAAATTGTCTATTTTATTCTTTTGTAATAAATGCAATGTAATTTTCAAAGTTTTTTTAGTTGTAAGTACTCCATGCACAGCCCTGGTCACCTTTGCCAAATCCCATTCCAACTATCCCTGCAAAGACAGACAAGAAGTTCATCATTCAGCTCAAAAATCAAAAAGCAAGCAAAATAGAGTTTATGTGAAAAGTGTCAAAGTTCAAACATTACAAAAGTGGGTTTTCAAGAATCAAAAAATCAAAATATTTGGCATAAAGATATTTTTGTGTTTCAAACAATTCATTTGCAAGCCAAGACATCAATGAGCCAAGAGAAATAGTGGAGGAAGCAAAGCCAGTGTTGGAGACCAAAATTGTGGTGAAGTTCACTGTCGCGGCGCACTGGGTGGTGGTCGCAGCGCACTGGCTAAGCGTGGCGCATAGGGCCCCTCTACACAGTGAAAATTTGAACGGTCGCAGCGCATAAGGAGGGCGCGATGCACTGGGTTTGTTGCGCGACGCACTGAGCTGAAACACATAAATTGTTGCCATTTCTCTCAATCATCAAAACGACTCAGTCTCTCCTTGTTCGGGTAAGTCCATACAATAACTCCATTGCTTATGATAAATTTTTGGTGTTGATTGAGATTGAATGTGAGAGTTTGAATGCCAAAAACTTAAACCCTATCATCTTGTTAAGAATTGCTCTCTTAGGGTTTGAAGTTGGTGTTTTAAAAATAATTTTGTGCCACAGATTCCATTCCCTACCTTGTTTTTCCTCCCCCTCACTGTTATCTCATCCTTGCAGTCCATTTCCCATCTCCCTACATCTCTAAAAGTCACTTACTCCTAAGCCCCATATCCCTATCCCTAAGTCATTTCATTTCTATCACTCTCCCTTTCCCATTTCACTTATAAAAATTCCCAAACCCCAAGTTTACCAAACAGTCAAGTGACTGTCCATTATCCTTACATTTTTCAAAATTCCAAAAGATAAATTCCACTTGATTAAAACCCATTGTTCCCACTACCCTATTTCTCCTACAGTCCCTCCCCTTTGACACATATTTGGCAATAGAAACAAAGCACCAAATTCTCATTTTCCTCTCATATAAGCCAACATACACCTTGTATGGACATCATGGAGACAGACACTGATTCATCCTATAACAGAGATAGTGATTCTACCACTGAGCTACATGCACCTAGAAGGCCTCATAAAGGTGGCAAACATGTGAGAGAAGAGCCCACCTCATTGACTCAATTGCAGGCATGCCCACTTGCCATGGCATGTTTTCGAGAGCAGTCATGCTATTAGTATTGTGAGATGATTGCTAGGATTCATCATCATCAGGAGTTGGCTCGTTTTTTTGTATTGCATTTACATGATGGTCAGGTAACTCTTGCTGGTGTAAATTTCACTTTGACACCAGAAACCATTTCTCAAGCAACTGGAATACTGAATGTGTGTGAATAGTGGAATAAAAGACAGCAGGTGGATAGAGTGCATTATGAACCATACATCAGGCCTAGCTTTGTGAGGCAGCTCAGTAGAGTATTCCCATTCCGGTTCCTAAAGGAATCCTATGCACCTCTGATAAAACTTATTATCAGATATTTCAGTTGCAAGGGTCGGTTTTCACGCCTCTATGCCTACCACATCAGGTTATTGATGCATTTCACCAGAGTGAGGATGATGAACATTCCTTATTTCATGTGCTGGAACATCGAGAGAATGACCACTCTTGTGCAGAAGAAAACTCCCGAGCAGCAATACAACAGTATTTATCAATATGCACTCATGAAGATCGTGGTTGTACATCAGCTTGGATTGCAGGGTATTTCATGTGAGGATTTTATTTCCCATGACTTCTTCACAACTCCTCTACTTATTAGAGAGGCACCAGAGTATTATTTGCAGCAGCCCGACGAGTACTATCTCCACCTAGGGTGGAAGGGGTCTCTTTTCCGTCATCAACAGCACAGGTACAGGTACAGGACAGAGGTAAGCGGCCTATGCATGATGAGGGCCCTTTAGGAGGCCAGGATACTGATTTCATACTGATTGATGAGGATTTGAGCTCTCCAAGCTCAAAGTTGAGGGAGACTACTCAGAAGCAGAAGGCGGAGATTGACACATTGATCATTAAATTGCAGAGAGACCAATGGATCATAAACTACTTGGAGTAGTGGAACAAACAGTTAGAAGATCAGAAAACAAACATGGAGTTGCAAAACATCCGTGAAAACCGGCAAGCTGCCCAAAGAAGCCAAACCGAGATGACACCCATTGAGTGGGAGATTGAGGCTGATAGAGAGACTTGGCTTGAGAGGGTCAATATTCATCTTAAGAAGCTATTGGAGAAGGCAAAAAAAGAAAATAACATGCTCAGGCACATGAAGAACCACTATTGGGCACGAAATCATGTTTGCAAAGCGAGGATCAAGATCTTGAAAGCAAGGCTAAGAAGGGCACTAAAGTGTCGCAAAAGGCATGATAGACTCAAAATTTTGTTAGAAGCTTCTTTGGCCCAGAAGAGTGCTTGATGGTGGACATTCAGCCCAAATTTCAAGAAATTTGGGAAACTTTTTGTCAATTTTGAATTTTTTGGCCTAAACACAGATTTTTCCGCCCGACGCGTAGCGCCACTTGGCGCGTGCTTATAATTGGCAGCTCCTCTAGAGGAAAACTTTGCATTTCTAGATTTTTCATGAAAATTTATGCATTCTTACACATTAACTAAGAATTTTGACAAGTTCTGGGTTGCCTAAAGGGTCAAAAACACCTCAAAAATGGCCTTTCTGCCACTTTTTGGACACACGGGAAGCAGTGTTGGGAGATTGGATTTTTGGAGGGGAAAATAGCAACCAAATTCAGAAATTCCACTTGGGTTGGAAAGTAGACATGCAAGGATTTCCAATGAGTTATCTTGCACTCAATTTGGACTTTGGGAAGGCCCTCAAAATCAGCCTCAAAGTTGTGCTACGCATAGAGATTTCAGGCACGACGCATTGGGAAATTTGGCCTATTTTTCACTCAGCAGCTGAGATTTTAGCCTAGTTTGGCTAGTTTGACTTTTTCATGTAACTTTTGATGTAACTTGATGTAATTTAATGAATTTTATGTAATTTTGGCACATTTTTACTCATCCAAGTAGATTCATTCACCAAAAAGTGAAATGTGAGTGAATGAATCAGTTTCCTATCATATAGAGGCAAGTTGTTTCATTGCCTATTTTCTAGTTCTTAGTTTAGATATGGTTGAAACAACTCCTAGAATGGTGGGCTCGACCCCTAGAGGCATGGGGATGAGTTAGGCTTGTCTAGATCTTGTAATTCTTCAGTCATTTTCAGGGTTGGACACTTGGGATTGCTTGGCACTTCATTGTACATTTCATCTCTGCAATTTTGGCAAAGGAATAGACCAGGGTTTGCAGCACTCTTTGGGATCCATGTGGCTCTGTGTTTTGATGGTGTTTTTCTCTATGTGATTTTAAGTTCATTGATGTTTATTTGTATAATTTCCCTTCTCCTTTCTTCTTAAATTAAACAAATGAGTGATAAAGGTGGAATTCATTAGATTGCTTTGCTTTACCTTAAGTTTTGTTTAATTTTCCATGTTTTCATATTTTTGAAGAGGATTCTTGAAAGCCTCTTTCCCTCTTCAACTCCTCCCCAGTCTGAACTATCCATTCATTCAATCCAAAGCATCAAATCAATTGCCTTCCTTGCCCCATTCAGAACTTTGCAAAAACTAGGCCTCATCCCTGGACCCAAAACTTCCTTTCCCCTTGATTCCAAAAAAAACCCCCAAAATCAAAATAAAACTCCTTTACTTATATACCTAGCATAAAATTAGATTTTATTTCAAGTCATCTCAAGCCCTATTGATTATCTTTGCTGAGATTGACCCGGAGAGAGCCCTCTCCTGATTTGGTAGGGCTAGCTACCAGATTGAGCGTGGTTTGATGTTACCCTGAAATCTACCTTTCTTCAGCCTGAGGTAGATTTAGGCAATAACAGAAAGTATCACTTTTTCTGCTTAAATTTCTGCTCGATCTTGGTGGCATAGAGATATGTTGTGCCAAGCGAGGTAGTGTCGAGGAACTCCATTTCCTCCTGAATGTATCTGTGCAAACAACTGCAATACTTGAGCACCAAATGTCTCTCTAAATCTTTAATACCCAACTTTGTATGCAGGGTATGGAACAAATTTGTCATTTCATGCACATCTTGATCCCTTTTTTGCCGCAGCGTGGTCCATTGGAGGTATTTGTCCTCACATCTCCCCACAGGGTAATATTGTTCCCTGTTGCCATCTCGGAACGAATTCGAAGTGGGTGTGGCCGATAAAAAAGAGGGTCCCCTCCCATCCTTTTTCTCATAGTAGCTTTCCCACTAGTCTTTAACATGTGGGGCATCTTTGAGGAGTGCAAAAGTAATCTTTTCTCGGTCAGAGAAATCATGGACTAGGAAATACCCTTCTAGCAAATTTAACCATCTATATATGGCATTTGCATCTATTTGGCCTTCAAATACATGAATGTCAAAGTTGACTTGTACCATGAAAGGAGAGGCGCCTCCAGAGTGGCTGTTGGATGTATATGTATTGAAGATGGGTAGTCGTTGAAGGATCTAGGCAAATTTATCCATCATCGTCTTCATCTGTTTCTCGAGGGCCTCCTCAAGAAATAATTTGATAGGATCTCGTGGTCCCTCGTCTTTCTTTTCTTCCACCATCGGAGGATGTCAGGGTTCACGAGGTTGATATTTCAAGGGTTCAACCATATCGAGCCCTAAATCCTTATACTTTGACCTCGTTAGGGACATGCAAACAAAAATAGAGAAACAATAGAACACTCTAATACCACTGATCTAGATTTATGCAGGAACACAATAATATATAGAAATAAACATAAATATAGAGATGTAGCGAAAATAAAACTTCATTTCATTAATATCATATAACATAAATATGCTTATAAACATAATGGAAATAAACTAGCTAGGGTGTTGGTAGGATTATCTCTTAGAAGAGATGTGGCAGCTACAAGCCTGTTAACTATGTTAAAATGAGGCTCGAGGTCCTATTTATTGTTTAGAAACAATGGAAAACCCTAAACATCCAAAAACCTAACCCTAGGAGATGAAGAGCCAAAACTATAGGTGTCGTTTGGGTAAATTGGTACATCAATCTTCCCAGGGACGTAACTTTGGCATACAATGTTTGTTTGATGTTATCAATACCTAGTTAGAAATATCTATTCAAGGACTACAACTTTTTACGTGAAAAACATCGAAGGAACATCCATGTCGCTCTCGATTTTCCAAAAAAAAGTTGTTTAGGGCCTCAAAACAGCTCTTAAAGTTCAGGACCCGAAAAACTACTAAAAATATTAAGTTGTACTAAAACTGAAAAACTGAAAGACCTGATGGTAGGGGTTCAAATGGAATAGGTGGGTGGCCAACATTATCCACCTAGATCATTATGGCCTCAAAACGGCTTCAAAACTTCATGACCCAAAAAACTACTAAAAATAGTAAGTTGTGTTGAAACTAAAAAACTGAAATAAATGATGGTGCGGGTCCAAATGGAATAGGTGGATAGCCACCAATATCCACCTGGATCAAACTAAATATTGATGGTAATAAGTAGGAATTGAGGACAGAGGAGAACAATAACACTGAAGCGACAAATGAAAAATGAGAGAGAGAGAATAGAACTGGTTTAGATATACTCTTAGAGCCAATATCTTGCATAAGACACACACATAGAGACTGATGATCAAGTCTTCAGAGTTGGTGAATTCACTTGTAATGCCTTCACAACATAGCGATAATGTTTTGAAATGAAGAAACAATATTTCATGTGTAGATTGTAGTCCAACCAATATTAAGTTGGAAACATATATTGTAATACTTGACATTTGTATAATAAAATTTATGTAGTTGAAATTATTTTTATTTGCACTTGATATTATTTAGTCTAGTAATTAACATGTGTAACTTTGCATTATCATATTAGATGAACATGCACATTGTATGACATTTTTTTTAAATGTAGTCACAAAATCATACTAATTAATTTATGTTGATTAATAATGAACACATAAAATCAATCTAAAACTACTAAATTAGTAGTTTATATTGATTAATGATTAACACAAAAAATGAATATATGACTAAATTAGTCATTTATAATGATATGAATGAAATTAAATGAAATTAATAGAAACGACTAAATTAGTCGTTTATATAATGAATATGAAACTACCAAAAAAAGATAAATGACTGTTGCAAATGATAAATTTGTGATTACAAATCATGACTAAATTTTGCACATATATGACTATTAGTAGCTAATTTACAGTATCTTATAGCATGACTAATATTTAGTCATATTTATTTGGGCATTAATTGGTTTCAAAGGATTACTAACATTTGCATATATATGACTATTAGTAGCTAATTTACAGTATCTTATAACACGACCAACATTTTGATCATATTTCTTTGGTCATTAATTGGTTTTATCTGGTAATAATCTAGTAATATATTTGGTCATTAATTAAAAGAATTAATGACTAAATTAATAACCAAAATTATGACTAAATATACTACTAGATGATAAAATTAAGACAACCGATTAATGACTAAGCTAAAAACGACTAAAATTTGGTCGCGTTATAAGATACTGTAAATTAGCTACTATTGGCCACCGCCTAAAAAATGGTCATTTATATGCAAATTTTAGTAACTAATTATTCATTTTGTGCTAGTGGATTGTGGACTGGAAATCCAGTTTAACCAATCTAGTCGTGATAGCCACCACGATCAAAACCTAATATAGGGGGCCTTAGGTTACGTCGGAAAGATACATGAGATCATTGAAGTGGAATTCTCTTCTCTCCAACGTGTTATTTTTAGGTGCAAGTGGTAGGCACCTTTGATTGAAATAATGTAAAGGAAGATTGTCATAGTGGGTTGATATCTCAACTCTAGAAAGATGTGGGATGAAGTTAGGGAGCCTTATGTTTTCCCCAAACACTATAACCAAATGTTTTTTTACCCATATGTGTTGGATAGGGATTAGTGGTTCGTATTAAGACATGACCCTAGCTCAAAACATATTTTTTAGAATAATAGTGTTAATCATGCCAAGCTAGGAAGATAATCAGGGTGATGATAATAGAAAGTGATATGTACTTGTGTTATTTCGTCATTTATATTATTGTTGTATGTTTTTGTTTTCTTTATTTCACTAATTAATATTGTTTTTTATGCATATAATCCTTGACATTTTATATAATTGGTAAGATTCACAAACATTTTTACACGTTTTCTTTCCAATGGAAAAGTTCTTACACTTAAAACTAATTATTTCCAATTGTGCAATTTATAATTTAAAAACTAAAAATTTAATATATTTGTTTAATTCTAAGTTTTTCATAAGCTTAATTTGGATTTCATGATAAATTGGTTTTCAACTTAGTTGTTTGTTAGTTTACATACTTTTATCATTTTTTTGGAAATATTTAAATTATTCCCCCAATATTGACTAAAACCACGATTAATGAAGTAATTTAAAATTTTGATAGCAATCAACTTACAAAATATTGACAAAAATGACAAATCTAGGAAGATTTGCACGCATAAAATTTTAGGGCCAATAGAACACTTATGATTGGAGATCATAAATTTTTTATAATAAAAATTTTTAGGGTAGAAGAATCTATTCAAAAAGAGTAAATCTTATAATGGAAAATAACATTTATTCATAAGTAATTGTTTTTTGAAAAGGAATTTAGATAGAATGAATATGTATGAACTATCTATACAATAGAAAAATACTTATTGTAATTTTATAATTATAGTTTCAACCATATTAAACTTTGAAATTTATAAAAATGTATTTGCATTTTTTATTTAAAGTCTTTTTGCATGTAATTTCGTATATAAAATTTTGATATAGGTTCACCAATATATAATCTATAATAAATATATATCATTTCATAAAAATAAACATCATGGTGACAACCATCCAACAAACATAAACATAGTTTAAAATACACATTCAAATAAACTAACATCATCTAATTATATACACCTCTAGCACATATAAACGTCATTAGCTAGCACACGAATCTAAAAATTTAACAGGGCATCATTATCGTGATCACATCTAATAATAACCCATTCAAATAGATCCTGTGCTAATTATATTAATTTGTATTTGTCTTGTTGGCATTTTTATATAATTGGTAAGATATTATATTTAATTTTAAATTTGTAAGAGTTGCTATAAATATTAAATTTAAATTTCTTGAAACTCTTATAACTTTAGTGATAAATTAAATCTTATTAAATAGAATATTTTTTTATTTTTATTTTTATTTTTATTTTTTTTTATGCTAGGAGAATCAGCAATGACATCGGTATCGTACTCGCGTGACACGGGGTCGAATCCCACTGGCTACCACTATACTCCTAGGAGGAACTTCCGCACCTGCCACAACAGCCCTCGGGTTATCCGAGACTTGAACTCGTGACCTGCACAGTGGCACGAACGCCTTATCAGTGCGTCCACTAGCCACTAGACCAAACCCCGACGGGCTTAAAATAGAATATTTTAAGCTATATTAAATCTAAATTAATTACAGAAAAAAATTACTTAAGTTTTCTTAATTCAACAATAGATTGAATTTTATAAATAAAGTTAAAACATTAATTTTTATTTTTTTATTTTTTATAATAAACATTATTGACAATAGTTTATTAAATGCATTTTCTTTTTTATTAATTTAAACATTATAAATTGAAAAAAAATGATTATAATTTATTTATTTATTTTTTACAGGAATGAGTATTGGATTGTATTAATTTTGTGCCTTGTCATGACAAAATCCCAAGAAAACTACATCATCAAGCAATCAGAGGCTTTTGACATAACAAAACTACTGCTAACAACTCATTCCTGGAATACATCATAGAACACGCCCACACTAAGTACTCCTTCGATTATACTAGTATAAATTCGACAAAAATTGAACAGAAGCTAGCTACATTTGAAACCATTCATAACAAACTACTTAGAATTAGTAGGTTCAATTAGGTCAAAATCTCGCAGAGGCTCCAGAGCTAAGTTGTTTGGCTTTGTTGCCTGTAGTTGAAGGGTAGTGATTATGCTACGCAGGGTGTCCATTTCATCTTCCATATAATAAATTTTCTACTTCTTTGAATCTATGAGACCAAGGGTGGCACACTCTAAGGTACATATTTGACCCACTGGGACCTGAAGCTCATATATTTCTCTTTTCAATTTTGCATGTTCAACCCAACATCGGGAGAAAATAGAGGAAACAAAGGAGTCAAAATCAAAAGAGACAAAAACCATTTAAGGGATGGATACATATTGAAAGAGGGAATAGATATTTGAAACCTCGAGCCTCCAAATGGGAATTTATACCCTTGGGAGTCTGTGATAACCCAGGTGCTCTAGCTTCAAATTGATGATAATATTTCCCCACTGCAACCAAAACAAATGGAGGTACCAAAATATTTGGATAAACTGAAGATAAACCAGAGACAACTAGAAGTCATTACCTTAGCACCAGGAATGGCGGAGCGCAAAAAGGACCAACAAAAATGGAGCTTTAGGCATGAACGGAGTGTTGCACCAGAAGATAAATTGAGCCTCCAAGAGTCCCAACATTTCAAACCCACCCTTTTGGGCCAAATCCCCATTTGATGATTCCTCAACGAGAGATGGAGAACCTACAGACCGTGAAGCTAATTTATGGTGATTTGTGAGAATTTTCCTCTCACTTATTCTGCATGAACATCTAGTTCCCACATAGGGGCATGCACTGCTTCATAATTACCCTTGTTGTCTGAATAAGCCCCCATCATCATTGGAAACATTGAATCAATATGTGTTGCGGCACACATATGCTCAATCTTACTCTGGAATTGAATTCAAGCATTGTTTAGATCCCACACAAAGGTCATCAAATCTTCCTACAAATATTCATCATGCCAATATATCTGCATTTCCACTAAACCATCAAATTGGAAAAGAATCACATCCTCCCCTTGATCCAAATCATGTGCAAAGATATACATCCATTTTTCCATGAAAGGAGACACACGAGAATAGAATTTTCCAAGGATTGATGTGCAAGGTTGCATAAGGGGAAATCCAACAAGGTTTGGGAGAGGTGTGTGGATTACAAAGAATCTCTGATCCACTTGAGCTGATTCCACGAAAGAGGAACATGAAATTTTCTATGAAGACAAGACTTTGGGAAATGACATCATAGGGGTGAGAGAGGAAGAGAGGAGGGGCGGGGAAAGAAGGGGACATAAGACAAAGGAGAGGGGAGGGATAGAAAATGAAATAATAATAACCCAAGGCACTAAAATGGGGGGAGAAAGTGGAGGATTTAAAAATGTAAGCAAGAGACCCATGAGCGGCCTAGGGAATAAGAGCTTAGCCACCATTACCATTTATTTCAATTTTTCCTTCTTCCAATAATTATAATTTTAATTTTAAAAATACATATTAATTTAAAAATTAGATTTTAGATTATAATTATAATTAATAAATATATATTTTTAATGATGCTTCATTCATAATTATTATTAATAAACAGATTTCAATTTATTAAATTTATAAAATCAAATTAATTGTAATGTTATTTTTATAATTCGATATATTATGAACAAATTGTTTTAATAATACTTGATTTTATAGACCACTCAGTTATATATTTTAATTTTATTATAAATATTTTGAAATTTTTATTTAATGAGTACATGTTGCAATATACATTTTGAAAATTAATTGCAAATATTAATTAGATATTGTTTAACTCTTGTATTATAAGTATAGGTCACAAATTTCAAGTATAGGTCACAACTTTCTAATTTCTATGCTTGACTATGAGTTGAAAGGTAGTTTTGTTTAGAGGTTTGTACAATTTAATTGTGTGTAAAATTGATTTTGTTTTGTAGTGACTATTTTTAAGACATGTTTTATAAAAGTTTTATTTTTTTATTTTTTTCTATGTTTTCTATGGGCAAGGACTATGCTACTCGTAGCCTTTGTTTGAATAAGAATTTAGTTAGAATGAATGTGTATGAAATATCTATGAAAAAGAAAAATATTTATGGTAATCTTGCAATTATAGTTTCAATCATATTAAAATTTGTAATTTATAAAAATATCTTTGCATTTTTTATTTAAAGTAAGTCGTTTTGCATGTAATTTCATATATAACATTTTGATATAAGTTCACCAATACATAATCTATAGTAAATATCATTTCATAAAATAAAACATCATTATGATAACCATCTAAAAAACATAAACATCATCTAATATACACATTAAAATTCGCTAACATCATCTAATTATATATACCTCTAACACATATAAACGTCATTAGCTATCACATGAATATTATAATCTTATAACATGGCATCATCATCATGATCACATCAACAAAACACAAGCATTTTCTAACATCATCACCACACACATCCTCAAATATACATCTCCTATTGTCAAATAATTGTTATAACATACAAATCTATCTGCAGGCATATTAAATGAACATATCCAATATGACCTAACAATATGCACATCAACACCAACATATAAATTGAGTACAAGAACATGAAAAAACAAATGCTCCATATATATACAAACAAGTCAAATAACTTCATCAAGTAAAATAATTGCTATAAAATATATTATAACAGTAGTAGTGGAATCCTTGTATGTAGCAGAAGATGATGGATGGTCAGCTTCATGATCAAGAGTTGAACTATAAGGTGGAGGAAGAGATCGGCGGTCTACTCTCTAAGAAGAAACATGAGGCAATGGCTGATCATGAGGTGAATGAGGAGGAATAGGTGGATGAGTAGTACCAAAAGGATCAATGGCACCTTGATCATCATCTGTTGCATGGCCATCCAAAGGAGGTAGAGTACTACCATAATGATCACCACCCTAATCATCATGATTCGATGGGGTAGTACTAGGTGAAAACTTTGTATCTATTGTATGGCAGCGATCCCTCCTCAATGACAATATCAAACTGCTAGCTTTGATGATATGAGGTATAAGACTCATCATATTGCGTGGAAAGTCCCTACAAAGCTCCAATAGACTGGGATCTTCGTTGATGTCTCGAGTTGTCACGAGGTGGACTCTCGCCTGAACCAAAACTCTAGAGACTCGCTTTCCCAAATTATCCTGAATCCAATATCAAGCCTATGTCGCGGTCACATTCCCACTTGTATCCGATCAGGACGTCCAGCCTCACCCTTCGTGGCCTCAGCCATATCCACATCTCCATCTGGTGGGGGAAGAGGAATTTCCCCAACGAATGTGTCGATGTCTACAAAATACATAGTACACAACAATAATTAGAAAATTTAGTTATAAATTTTTAATAAAACAAGTTAAATATGTGTTAGAATAATTTTTATTCTAATTAATTAATATAATAAAATGAAACTAGATTAATTTAAAGAAAACAATAATATTACCTCTATCATTTGTTGGCTCATCTTGTGTGAAGAGGATGTTGGGACATTGTCACCAATCCATTCCCGCATAAGGACACGACACCAAGGTGAACATGTGGTTGGCCTCACTACCCAGTAGCTCTAGTGCCTTGGCAGAAATCTTAGTTGAATACTTTGGTTGGCCCGACTTGGGCATCATCTCACCCCACAGGCGCATTCACACCTCAGTCATCGTCCTAGGATGGCGATGGTCAAAATTAGGCCTCATATTCGAAAACATATCAAAAAATAAAAAAAATATCTTTGAAGCAAAATGGAAGTTCTCCCTCCCATGTATCATAGAATGACACCTATCTAAAGCTATACAAAGTTTCCGCAAAAAAAATGGCAAACCATTAGATACATCGTGGCCTTTACACCAAATGATCGACATAAAACAAAAGAGGGCAGCTAATTTTCTCCCATCACTAGTATAGTGTGAAATGGTACTCACTAATAGTGAGAGGCACCTAACCTCCTCTACACTAGAAGAAGTGATTTGTAGTTGTCCACCAGACACCTTAAAAGAAGTGATTTGTAATTGTCCACCAGACACCTTAAAATCTCTTGGGAAAACTACATGATCCCCAACATATTTTGAGAGTAGACAAGAAGACTATATGATGCAACACCATGGGGGACATCATAGAACTGGGGAAAAACCTCCTCTCTCCTAGATAGGCCAATAATATAATAAATTTCCTCCTTGGTGAGTTGAAACCATTGATCAGGGCTGACACAGAAAGCTTGTCGATGGAAATTCCACTGACATATTAGTTGTGCCAAAAACCTAAAGTGCCCCTTCAGGGATGTAGCCTCCTCATAGTACATAAGTAGGCCTAATTTCCTTAAGAGGCCTACGGTCATTGCGATAATAGGACGAGGGTACAAATCCCTCTCCCTCTCACATATCTCCCACCCTTGTACCATATTGTATTGGTCAACTCTCTACTCTTCTTATTGTTCCTACTCTTTCCTCTAACATATTTGTATGATTGAGATATAAAATACATCTCCCTCATTGATTAAAAAAAATATATTTTTTTATTAAATGAAAAAATATTTTTATAAATATGGACAAATAACTTTCAATTAAAAATAAATAACCACAGTGCTCCAAAAAAATAGGAAGACATCGGACATGGTGTGCCAAAAAAATAGGAAAGCACTGAAAACGGTGCATACATCGACTTGACGCACCGCCTTCAATCTGCATACATACATAACATTTATTTTTATCTTTTATTTATTTATTTATTTATTTTTATTTTTTATTTTTTATATTTTTTATTTATTTTTATTTTTATTTTTTTTCGTGTGGTGCATCAACAGAACATTTTTCACTGGTGGGTTAATTTACGTTGGCACACTGCACCAGAATGTTCAATTTTAAATATTGGGTGATGCATTGGGAAAAATAAACACACCAGGAAGTTAATTTTACCATATGCACTGCCATAAAAAATATAATTTTTAAACTGATGTGTCATGGAATTTGATCCCATTGCGTTTCAATTTACCCAATGCATCGAACCACTAATGTTGCACTAAATTTACACACCGATTTGCAGTGCACCATGAATGGTGCGAGCTGAACATTTCAAACGCAACATGGAGAAAAAAAATATAAAAAAATGCATTTTTTAACTTAATTGTCAATTGTACTCCAATAAAAAATTAAGTTAGGGAGAACCATAGACATTACCTGGACATTTACTCGTTGGGGGGCATGGTTTCCAAGTAAATGAAAAGAAAAATAAGGTGCACCTTGTAAATTTATAGGCTTCATCATGAACGGTGTGTGCCTAACGTTTCAAACACACCATAAAGAAAAAAATAACAAAAACAATCAATTTTTAAACTTAATATTCAATTCTAATCCACTAAAAAATTAAGTGAGAGAGAAACATAGACATTACCTAGACATTTTCTCGTTGGGGAGGCATGGTTTCCAAGTAAACAAAAAAACACAAATTTCACCATCGTTTCACAAAATTTGAAAGGCACGTAGTGAGAAATGGATAGAAGGATGGCAAGCAAGGGCAGAACCGATGGTGGGGTGCTTCACAGAGGCAAAGGTTACAATAGTGCTTCAGAGCTCTACAACACTGCAAATAGTAAAAATGAATTTTACAACCAATAATGTTTTTTCTTATTTAACCATGTTCTGATGCACTTGAGTGACCACACTAGGGCATATTATTGACATGACATGCCATCGAATTTTATATTAATTAACCTTTAATGGTGCACCATATTATTTATGCACAGGGGTGTTTAAAATAGGAATAGCACCGTTGCTTTGTGGAAGCATAGCACCGAAATGGTGAAAATGAATTTTACGACCCACATATAGGATGCCCATTCCCTATGACTAATGTTTGACATTTTGGTGGGATGTGGTTCATCCTTTGCCCACATGTAGGATTATTCCTACTATTGTTCGTTTGCATGCATATATAAAGCGGATCATCCTATCTCTACTATCTATGTTTTGCATGTATGTAGGAGGTGGAATCATCCTTTCCCTACATGTGGTTATCATATGTCTTTTTAGGATGTGGTTCATCCTTTCCCTATATGCGATTGTCACGTTTGTTTGTAGGATGCGGATTCTCTTTTCCCTACGTGTCATTGTGTGGATGATGTGATATATTCTTTACCTGCTGATGTTACTACATCATCCAAGCCATGTAGTTTGGGACTCATGGGAAGTACCTCTCATCTGGCCAATGATTTGGTAAATGACGATAGAGACCATAGCACTACCAATGTATGCATTTTGTATTGATACACTCTCTATGCTAGGATGTACGGTGTTCAACAACTTGATATGGGATCAAGTCTAATTGAGATTTTACCTCAGGACTAACTTTGGGTCAATAGAAAGTGGCAAGGTCTTGTGACTCACTCTCGATAAATTCTTCATTATTTCTTCATATTTTAGCAAATCAGAGCAGATCACTACAGGGATGACTCATATGGTACAAGTTGATAGATGGATTGGTGGGTAGAATTCCCCCCAATTCAGAGGGAGTGTTAAAATTGGAAACTAGGGCCAAATTCCGCTTTGTTCAGCTCCTACGAGGAAGATAATTACAAAATTGAATTCTTCTCATCGAGAATACCAAAATAAATTTAAATATCATTAATTTTGGACAAGGAAAATATTTTGTTATTAAAAATAAATTCTATAGGCCATAATTTCATTTAGGCGGGAGAAATAAAAAATTTGAAATTAAAAAATTTCCTCCAATTTTCAAGGTCAGATTATTATATATATTGGCATCCCTCATCCTCAAAATATCATCCGAAAAAGAAGTGTGTTCTTCTCTTGGGAAAATTAAACTTAGAGGCTAGGAGGACGTATTATTTGGATCTGCTCTTCTCGGACATTGGCTTCCCACCAATCCAAGTTAGATTCAGTGAGTTTGTCGCAGGATTGAGTGATATTATAGGTATGGTTTCTGGGTCCTCATCTATCCACAAGTCCAAGAATTTAAGATAGAATAATTCTCATATTTAGCCTCATACTTGATAGACCTAACAAAGCTCATAAGATGACTTGTTTGGCTCATTTTTCTTATGGTTGTGTAGGTCAATTTTGGGGGGACTTGGGAGCGTTCCAGAGAAGCATTGTGAGAGTTTTTTCTTGCTAGTTTTGTGGGCTTATTCTCTACCTCAGGAGCCACTATAATGAGCCCTATTAGGTGCATATATGAGTCTAGTTTGAATGTTGGATAAAAGCCTAATATATGGATCAAGACCCTGTCTCTACAACGTTGTATTCAAGGAGGATTTGCAGATAAATTGAAGAATTTTTAAGGCATGGATTGAAGATACTCATGGTTGCTGGAAGCCCTAATCACAGGGGCTGCAAAATTTAGAAGCATGAATTAGGTCGAGACCAAGAGAAGTAGAAGGAGTCAACTTTGACCTATGGTAGGAATAAAAGTATAAAGTGTAGAATTGGCTGAGAAATCTTCTTTGTATCTGGACAATGGTACTCGCAAGTCAATCTAGATTCCTTATTTATCTCTCTCTCTCTCTCTCTCTCTCTCTCTCTCTCTCTCTGTGTGTGTGTGTGTGTGTGTGTGTGTGTGTGTCTGTGTGTGTGTGTGTGTGTGTGTGTGTGTGTGTGTGTGTGTCTGTGTGTGTGTGTGTGTGTGTGTGTGCTGGAAATTTGACTAGAATAATAAGAAGATTTGTTCAAGGGTTTTCCCCATCATGAGGGTTTTTCCCTAACTTGTGCCATATCTCCTTGTTCTTGCCTTGTCTTTTTCATTGAGCACTAATTTTATTTCATGAGCTACTATCATATCTTAATGTTGAATTTGATTACTAATGGATCAATGAAATCAATTACAGGCTATTGAAGAAACTGGCTTAATAAAAGAACATGTTAACCCAAATTAACACTTCTTTTATATGATTTCTCTCCAAGGTTAAAGCACGAAGAATGTCCTCAAATTCATGTCTTTGGCCCTTTGTTAAGGCATGCTCCTGATCTACTCTCTTGGTTCTTCTAGCAGTGTAGTTGCAATTGAGGCTTTCTCATGCTCATGCACATGGTCATATTTAATCTCACGAGTGGGAGAGCTTAGATGTATTCTGAATTGATAAACATGATTTTTGTGGAAATATGTCTATAAGAGGTATTTCTTGCATTGAAAGCTGCATATTTTTTTCACAAGCGTGAAACCAATCATGTTTCAAATATTCGAGGGAGCGATTTCTTTAAAAATTCAAGTTTTAGCAAGTTTTAGCCTACCTTTAGGATTGGTCAGTTCCTATGGAATAAAAAAGCACCTAAATATTGATTGTACGCAGGCCATCAAAAATAAATGTTTACCAAACTAGAGCAATCAAAGCTACAGGTAAAATGTTGAGATATGGATTTGAAAAGCCTCTGGGATATATAAGTTTTCAAGTAATTTCTGGAAAGGAAAAATAGTATTATTTTAGTTGTAGACCCAATATATTCTTGATTTCTTTCATAAAATTAGAAAACGTGGAGAATCTAAATCTCAATGAAAGTTAAAGGCGCTTAATCTTCATACATGCTTTGTTTTCGTCATTACTATCCTCAACATGTTTGAACCATGACAACCATTTTTTTTATGTTTGAACCACGACTACCACAACCACAACAACCATTTTAATTATGTTTTGGAGCATTGGGAGTAGGATTTAGTGCATCTTTCAGAAAGAGGATAATTATGGTATGTAAGAAGAATGTTATGGGAAATGCTTTATTTGGTAAATCACTTCTCAAAATGTTGTTATTCATGTCCCTTAGGAAAAATTCATGGCTTTTCAAGATTTTGTTTTTTCCATGTCTTTAGAGTTAGTTAATCAGTGTGGTTTGGATAGTGTTCCAACTACATTTCTCTTCCTTTAGGAGGTTTGTAGTTAGAAAATTATCCAATAGTGTTAAGTATAATAAAAAATTCCATCCTTTATTGGTCTATACAATAGTGTTGATGGTACACTAGTATTTATGGAGGAGAGAGATATGGTGCTCTAGGGTACTCTAATGCTCTCTTTTTCATATACTATCACAAGTGCACAAATACAAATTCACGTTTATTTTTACCTGGATACGAAAATGATGACAAATTTTTATTTTGTATTGACAACTATAACTATGTATTGGACCCAGACCTTGATCCATTCAATTCATCCTTTCCTTAACCAACACGACCATCTCCTATTGTCAATGGAGTTCAATTTTTGAACCGAAATTTGTCTTCAAGACTATTTCATGATAAAGAAAGCACACAAGCATTGTTGGATTTCCTTCGAGCACACAAATACCACAACCATGTATTTTTTCTTTCCTTGACTAACATATTTCATCATTGTGTTTGATATTTAATTCGTTATTATTATATCCAAAATATATCTCTACCAAATAGAAGAGAAGGATGGCCTCACTGTTTTAGAGATATATAAAATGAATTGATTAAAAATTTACCAGTCTATTTCAATTTTCATCTTTCTATTTCATTTATTTAGAGAAAAATGTATATTCAAATAAAAAAATCAACTCAAATGAATCTAAAATGGAGAATCCTAATTAAGAAGATGTTTTTGTCTCCACTACCTTGCAATCACATTATTTTTCTGAATTATACTTGAATTTCACTGATAATAACGTGGATTTATATATTTATTTTAGAACCAAATTGACATCATGGTAAATATAAAAATATCCAATTAAATATGACCTAAAGATGATTCAAATAATATCACCTTTAGCCTAAGCATGTGGCAGAGTAATTTCTGAGGTGTGAAATTTTATTAGAGACATTTTTTGTTTGTTTATTTTGATTAGAAAAGGGTTTTCTCTTTACTTTATGAGAATTTCAATTTATCATATGTAGCATGTTGAGAAATGGGAAAAAATAATGTGTGACATTTATCTTGTAGAAATTGATGTTGAATGAAAGGATGCCAAGTTTAACCAAGCTACAATCTGCTTTTGGTAAAGGAAGATGGACATCTTAAAAAGCTAGCTAAGAATACACCATATATAGGAACATAAGTAATATGTGGCTTTTTATTTTGCAGATATATATATTTTTTTCCATCCAAGATATCACAACATGAAAAATATTGACATTGTAGAAATTTTTAGAGGACCTCATCGATGTCGATTTTTCTGGTGTCCTACTCGATTGATACCTTCTCATGATAGGAAGGATTTAAATATGAATTAGTATGTTCCCGAAGAAAATTAGAATCAAATTTTATATATATAAAAGATAAAAATAAATTTCAATGCCTTCATTTGATTGTTACTTGACTCTAGTGTGGGAAAGATATAGAAAACATGATTGGAAAAAGGATGGGGAGAAAATGTAGACCACATCTTCGATATGATTCATTTGTTGTTGAAGATCCTTCAGGAAATTGAGCCATCAACTTTGGAAATGTTTCTAGTAGGTAGTACTATGGTTTTTAATGTTCTCATTATTTCACCTCATGGTTATTTTGGGTGATCAAATGTTTTAGGAATGCCTGATAACAGATCGATGGACAGGTAAACAATTTTTTTATAATTGCAATGTCCATTCCATGATATCCTCTCTATTTTGTTTGATTGTATTTTGAATCTTTATTTTTATTTTTATTTTTATTTCAATTATAAAATAGAAAATACTTGGTATCATGTATGTTTAAACAACAACCAAAACTTGAAGATGAAATTAGTACTACACTATATTGATTGAAATCATTTTAACTGTTTTGTGTTGACACATTCTCATGACTATTAGAAAGGTTTACTTTCATGTTGTTACTTGAGAACATGTTATTTATATACTTGACCAAGTTCATGCGTTAGAGAAAAAAATGGTGTTTCATATAAAAAGGCAAGGATTAGACATCACACCTCAAATTATTTGTTTTCACAAGTTATTTACAACTTGAGCCTCTTAACATGTAACTTAGTTGGCATGATTGTGCCTAATATTTCCGTGAGGGTTGAATACTAAGCTAATAAGGTGTTATTGTCTATGGTGATTTTTTATTTTCTTTGTCTATATAGGTCATTTGGCCACATAGTGGCCAATATCGCTCAACTGAAGAAAACTTGTTTGTGTTTCTTGATTTTACGGGGAAGAATGGCTTTAACGTTGTTGATGTTGAGGTATATTTCATATAAATAATTTATAGTATAATTTAGTTTATATTCAAATTTTCATAGTCTCTCATGTCTTACACTCTGCATTGTATCTTCTTTTGTTTTTAGAAAAGGAACTCAATATCGATGGTACGTAAGCGGTAGGATTTGAAGAAATAGGAGAACACTAACATGAGAGCAACAAATGAAAAAAGAGAGAGAAGAGAACCAGTCTAGTGATACCCTTAAAGCCAATACCCCGCATAAGACACACACATAGAGGTGAATTCACCTACAATGTCTTGGAAACACAATGATCATGTTTTGTAGTGATGAAACCACATTTCATTTGTAAATTGTAGTCCAATAAATGTTAATTTGGAAACTCATATTGTAATACTTGACCTTTCATATAATATAATTTATGTGGTTGAAATTATTTTTAGTTGCAGTTGATATTGTTTAGTATTTTAATTAACATATATAACTCTGAATTTTCATATTAAATGAACTAGTGCACATTGTATGACATTTTTTTAATTTAGTCGCAAAATAATACTAATTAATTTTTGTTTATTAATAATGAACATATAAAAAGAATATAAAACTACTAAATCAGTAGTTTATATTGATTAATGATGAAAACAAATAAAATGAATATACGACTAAATTAGTCATTTATAATAATTAATAATGAAAACAAATGAAATTAATATAAAATATTAAATTAGTCATTTATATAATGAATATGAAACTAACAAAAAATATAAATGATTACTACAAATGATTAATTTGTGATTACAAATGACAACTAAATTTTTCATATATATGACTATTAGTAGCTAATTTACAGTATCTTATAATACGAAAAAAACTTAGTCATATTTATTTGGTCATCAATTCGTTTCAAATGACAACTAAAATTTGCATATATGTGACTATTAGTAGCTAATTTACAGTATCTTATAACATGACCAACATTTTGGTCATATTTCTTTGGTATTTAATTAATTTTCTTGGATGATCATATAGTAATAATTTTTTTTGTATATTTTGGTAATTAATTGTGGCAATTAATGACTAAATTTATGACCAAATTTATGACTAAATATACTACTATATGATAAAAATGAGACAACCAATTAATGGCTAAGCTAAAAATGACAAAAAGTTGGTTGCATTCTAAGATACTATAAAATAGCTACTATTGGTCACCGATTGAAAAAAGGTCATTTATATGAAAATTTTAATTGTTGTTTTAGTAACTAATTAGCCATTTTGTACTAGTTTATGACCATACCACTAGGAGTAAAATGATTTTTTTTCCCAACTCATATTTTGTGTTAGTTTGTTATATGAGTGATTATTCTATCTAATCTCTATCTTTTGAATAATCATAATTTACATGCATACACAATAAATTCTGTTACACCATTTTTTGGTCATCTAACCTTTCATCATTAGATGGACCCAAGTACACCATGTAAGACCAGTTTTACCCCAAGTAAAACTGCTTTCACTATGTTAATTAGGAAACCCCAAAAGGAATAATTAATTAAACCATAATTTAATTATTATTCCCAGTCATGTTTAACCCAAAAACAAAGAAATTAATGAGATAAACCCATAGTTATCTTATTATTTTCTAGAAATAATTATTTAATAATATTCCTTGTTAAATATGACCAAATCAACCACCATTAATCAAATAAATCATTATTTATTTGATTATATCCCAACCACTTCCTTAAAAAGATAAATAAATCATTTATTTATTTATTTTTCACTAATCAAGGGATTTGACCCAAGTCAAACACTCTTTCCCTCCAACAAATATAATAAAATATTCCATAGAGGTGGATCTAGATTTGGTTAACATTATTTTAATCATGCACCAAGATCTAGAATGACCCAATATTTTGTTATAAATAGGAGGGTTTTCCCCTTCATTCTTCACCTTTTGTTGCATACTAGATCACTCGGGATCTATACACTTGGTCTCATTTTCTGCCATTTTTGCTCCCATTGAGCTCTATTTTCTGCATTGGGTTTTCTACATCTACAAGAGAGAGAAAGCTTAGATCTGAAGTGCTGAGGACTACAAAGAACCCATCCCATTGAGGAGATCTGGATACACCTTCTTGTTTCCTCCCAGGTGCCCTGTAATATAAAAATTCATTCAAAATCGTGTTCTTGTCTTGTCTGTTGGATGCATGGAGCAAACTCTTTACTTTACTTCTTAATGTCTTTCCATTTATAGATCTGTTTGTTGCAGCACTTTAACTACTAATTGCAGATCTGAAGATGTTTTGCAGCCATTATTGTTGTTAGGGCTATTAGTTATGCGTAGCTAAAGTGGTTCTTTTTCGTACACTTCGACGAAGAATTCATACTAACAAATTCTAATCAATAAATTCAAATATAAAGAGAAATAAACCATCATACTTCATATTTCAAATTTTGTAATATATTTTAGTACATTTGTGTGTTTAGTTTTCTAGTAGAATGCCAATGGAATTTTATGGATCACATTATTTCATGTTATCCTTGGTTAACCCCCTACTAAAATTAGACTTACTAAAACTATAATGATCCTCTATGATAGGAAATGTATAGTAGATGAAGAAAATTGGTCAGATATAAACCTAGTTATTCATGAATGAGGCCCCAAGTGTGCATTATCCCAACACCAATCGTGAAGCACAACTAACGAGTGTACATAATAGATGAGTCATGAAAATTTTCAACCATGTGAGGTACTCATGTGAAACAAATATATAAAGTGATGAGTAAAGAGGGAATAACCAATAGAAATAACCAGTCCCCTACCCATCAAAATAAGAATGTTAATGTTAGAAATATTAGTTGTAAGGAACATGTGCCCTTCACCCTTGTTCACGGTGATGGAATATGTTAACCAAGGGGTATCCCTGATGTGAAGATCCAATTAGACCTCACATTGTTTGGAGTAGGAGCCCCATACAGAATATCGGTCTGGTTTCCATGTATTCTTATAGATTTTCCTTGGCTCTAACTATTAGCAAGAGAGAGGGGTGCACATGTGCCTTCGAAAAGAAAGGGGGTTTATTCCTCGTGAATGTTCAATCGTATGGGTATCAAGGTTCCTCAACTGGAGGGGAAAAGAGAAGTGAGTATCTAAGAGAGAGGTAACAGTACCACCTAGGAAGAGACACACATGAACTGAAGGATTTTGTCTAACATTGAGCAGAATACTCCTAAGGGATGCGGCAGTAATTTCACACAACAGTTTAAGAAGTATTTTGTAATATCATGCAGAATAGTCTAGAAGGATGGGGCAACAATTACAACCACTACAACACATTCTCAACAAGATAAGCATTGAAAAAATCATTTAAAAGAATTTAAACAATCTTTACTTTTCTTGGGTTTAATAAATCACCATCTTATATATAGAAAAATATAAACAATATATATATTCTTCAACTCATATCTTTGTTATATCCATGAATGAAATTATAATAAAATATAAGAATCACATTATATTTAATGTTAATGTAAACTTTATTATTATGATTAATTATAATTATGAATAAGATAAAAGTAGTATTAGCATTATTACTATTAAGTAATATAATATTCTTTTCTTTTTTTCATTGCGTGAGTTTTAAAACAAGAATATCATCGAACATAACACTTCATTATTAAGGCAATTGCCAATTGAACAAATCCATATGCTTTAATATAATATTTAATTAAATTAAAATAGTATTACAAATATTAATAATAAAAATATTAAATATAAATAAAATAAATAAATAAACCAAAAAAATTGAAATTATGCAATTATTTAAATTACATATATTTTTAAATTTAATTAAATGATTTTTATTTAATTACAAATGATCAAATTCTTATAAATAAATAAAAAATATATGTATGTCCAAGTCCTAATTCCTAATAATAATTCACACTAAATCCAAAACCTTGAAATAAAAAAAAAAATACAATATACTTAAAATATCTATAAAAATATATATATGAAAGATCTAAAGATACAACATTGTTATGTATACGGTTGACAGGTGTGGAGGGTGTTAGTATATTTTGGAGGAAATGTTGAAATGTCTTATTATTAGAGCTCTATCATAACTTCAAATAACCAAGATAAAGCCTATGCAATATTTTTAGGAACCATGTTAGCTAAGTCTCACCATATACACAAGTTAATTATCACCAATATAGATCCATCTTAACTCCAGATCTATCAAGCACCTAGATGGATCAAATCTCTCAAGGTGAAACCAACTTTTTCACTCAAAAAATAGGTTTGCACCTCGAGAGATTTGATCCCTCTCAGTGCTTGATAGATTCAGAGTTAAGATGGATCTACGCTGATGTGTTTGGCCAAGGAAAATCTATCGATAATATCAGCAACATATGATTAATTCGATCAATAATATGTAAATACATCTGATATTAATATAACCATTTTAAATATGCTAAATATGTCTCATATTTATCGAGTCATTTTAATTTTAAATTTACTTGGTTACCTCAGTTTGTTAAGATGATAAATATTGTAAAATAACTTGAATGATTAAAAATGATGAAATAAAAATTTTGAATGCAAAGTCACAATATAACAATATTGAATGATAGAAAATGTGAATAATAACAATGTAGTCAATTACAAATAGTCTTCATTGTGATCAATATCAAACTATTTTTTCTACTATTCTTATTGTGACCCTTGTTACTTTTGTCATCTTTTCATATCGATTATATGAAAAGGACAGTTGGAATAGTAAACCATTTAAATATTTAGCTCGATTTGTTGTAGTAAACATCATACCTTGTCTCTATTTCTCTCAAATATTAATAGTTTTAATTACTATAACACAAAAATCAATGTACATTGTCAATAATTTTTAATGCTTACACTGAAATCAATGCACATTATTAATCCAATGACTTTAAAATTAATGTAACATCATACATCCAATTACATCAAAACAAAAATCAACATATCCACTGAAATTAATGCATCTAATGCAAGAAATCAAATAGGATTAGAAAAGAACATATACACTGAAATCAATGCATCTAATTCAAGTAATAAAATAGGATTATAAATCAGCATCTACACTCAAATTAATGCATTTAGTGCAAGTAAGAAAATAGGATTAGAAACCAACATCTACACTGAAATCAATGTATCTAGTGCAAGCAATCAAATAGAATTATAAATCACAATCTACAGTGAAATCAATGCATTTAGTGCAAGAAATGAAATAGGATTAGAAATCATATACATTGAAATCAATGCATCGAATGCAAGCAATCAAATATAATTAGAAATCAACATCTACATTGAAATTAATGCATCTAGTGTAAGCAATCAAATAGGATTAGAAATCGCCGTCTACATTGAAATCAATGAATTTAGTGGAAGAAATCAAATAGGAGTAGAAATCATCTACATTGAAATCAATGCATCTAGTGCAAGTAATAAAATATCATTAGGAATCAACATGTACACTAAAATAAATGCATCTAGTGCAACCAATCAAACAGGATTAGAAATCACTATTTACACCAGAATCAATGCATATAGTGCAAGAAATATTCTTCCCTCTCTCCCCCCTTCATATATATCTATGTCTCCCTGCATCTCTCATTCTTTGTCTCTTCATCTCACCCCGCCAAACACACACACTCTCTAACTCCATATTTATCAACCTCTTTGTCCCTCACTCATTGTCTCCATCTATATCTTCTTTCTCTTCACCTTCCATCTATATTTCTTTCTATTCAACCTGTCTCTCTATATCAACCCCAAAACATACACTCTCTATCTCCAATCTATCTATATATTACTCCCTCCTCCTCTCCCCCCTATCTCTCTCTCTCCATGTTCCCTCCCTCTCCCCCGCTTCTATCTCTCTTCCCTCCTTCTATCCTCTCTCCTTCTCTCTCCATCTCCCTTATCACTCCCTCTATCTCTCTCTCTCTCTCTCCACCTTTCACTCTCTATGTATTTATTCGTATCTACCTCTCTCTCCCACTCCATATCCATCTCTATTTCCCTACCTCCCTTCACTCTCTCTCTTTATTTCTCTCCCAACTATCTCTCTCTATCTTCACCTTCAAACTTTGTTAATATATGCCTCTCACTGTCATCACCCCCCCCCCTTCTCTCCATATCTCCTTGGTTGTCTCTTTATCTCACCCCCAAACATACACACTCTCTCTCCATCTCTCCCTTGACACTCCCTCTCTCTCTCCAATACTCACTCTCTATTTCTTTCTTCTTCCCTCCCTCTCTCCCCATCCAAATCCACGTCTCTATCCTTCCCTCTCTCCCCCTCCAACCCCATCTCGCTATCCCTCCCTCTCTCCTCCTCCCTTTCAAGTCCCCCCTCTCTCACTTTCTCTCCTACCTCCCTTTATCTTGCCCCATCACTCTCTCTCTCTCTCTCTCTCTCCACTACAATCCTCTCTCTTCCCCCATCACTCTCTTCCTCTCTCTCCATTTATCTCCCACCTACCTCTATCTATCCATCCCCCCTCTCTCTCTCATTTCAATTCACTCCTCTCTCTCTCTCTCTCTCTCCCTACCCTCCAATCCTCTCTCTTTCCCCATCACTCGATATATCTCTCCAAATATGTTACTATATCCATCCCTGTATCCTTATCTCCCCCTTGTCTCCATCACTCCTTCTATGTTTCCTTATCTCAGCCTTAAACATACATCCTCTCTATCCATCTCTCCCTTGTCACTCCCTCTCTCCCCCTCCAACTCCATCTCTCTATCCCTCCCTCTACGCTCCTCCTCCCATCCTTCCTTTCTCTCCTACCTCCCAGCAAAATTAAAGCTCAATTTTAAAATATATGTTACAGTATGGATTTTCCCAATGTCTTAAATACTTGAAACTATGATAATATTAATATTGAAATATATATATATATATATATATATATATATATAATCTTTATTTTTTGGGTTTAATAGATCGTCATCTCATATATCTAAAAATATAAAAAAATATACTTATTTTTAAAGTCATGTCTTTGTTATATCCATAAATGAGATTATAATAAGAATATAAGAATCACATTATATTAAATGTTAATGTAAACTTTATTATTACCATCAGTTATAATTATGAATAAGATAAAAGTAGTAGTAGCAATATTATAATATTCTTTTCTTTTGTTTGATGCTTAATTTTTAAACAAGAATCCCAAGGAACATAAAATTTCATTATTATTAAGGAAATTGCTAACATTTAAATTAAATTGAAATAACTTTACAAATATTAATAATAAGAATATCAAATATAAATAAAATAAATTAATAAACCAAAATAATTGAAATTATGCCATTGTTTAAATAAAATAAAATTTTAAAATTAATTAAACCAATTATCCTTAATTACCAATAATAAAATTATTATAAATAAAAAAATATATTTATGTCCAAGTCCTAATTTTATTTAATTAGAAATAAAAAAATATTCTTAAATATAATTCTTACAAAATTATCATGTCTAATTCCTAATTCCAAATAATGATTCACACTTAATTCAAAACCTTGAAATAAAAAACAAATACAATATACTCAAAATATTTATGAAAATAAAATATGAAAGAACTAAAGATAAAATGTTGTTATCTATAGGGGTGAGGGTGTAAGTATATCTTGGAGGAAAAGTTCAAATATCTTCTTATTAGAACCTTATCACAACTTCAAATAACCAATCTAAAGCCTATGTAATATTCTTAGCAATATTGTTAGCTACATCTCACCATATACACAAGTTAATTATAGTAACTTACTATACCGCCATTATCAAACATCTTCATCCAAGTAGTGCATCTAGAAATCCCAAATTCTATAGAATACACAATAATTATAGATAATTTGAAATCATTTGAAGTGTGTCATGGAAAACATAAACTCTAAAAAACAAAATCATGTACTTTATGCATAAAATAAGAATGGTCTGATCACGTGAACATTGTGATGCTAGATAATAAAAGAAGATGTAATCTTCTAGCATGTGAATTGGTGTCCAAGATTTTGTCACTTTTTGGAAAGAATAACACTGAACCTATGCCATTCATGAAACTATTTGATTCAACCCCTCCCATGTGTTGAAAGTAAATTATGGAGAGGGACTTACAGACTCACGATAATTTAAGAAGCATGATGTTGTGACAATACTCCATACAATTAGCATGATACTAGACCTGAAATCAACTTTCATTGATTCAATTTTTAAGGTGCAATCCAATCACATAGTGATGGTAGAAATTATTAAAAAGGATATTAGGAAGTATCTAAAGAGTTTAGCCTTCAAATAAAGAAGGGCATGAAGATATGGGGTGACTTCAATGCTAGAAGACAAAAATTGGGCCATTCAGAACAAATATTATGCATAAAATAAGGATAGTCGTCTAAACAAATATGGAAAGGCGAAAAATATTTTTTTTATTTCTTTAGAAATTAACAAATTTCAATAAAATATGGCTTAATTACAATTAGAATTTCATAAACTCACAACTTAATGGAGCAACATTATGGTTTTCTAATTGAGCAATGACAACATATTAAAATGGAAAATGATTAAATTAGGAGCATATGGAGCTAGACCAAAAAAATTGAATAATTTAGTGTTCATGGTACCTTATTTTCTTCTTCCTTTATTATTTTATTCTTCTCTCATACTTTTGTCCTTACATATTTAAATGGTCAATCCCCTCACTAGGAGATGATCATCTTGTATATCATTAATGTGTATGCAATTCAAACCATTACTCTATCGAGGGATATTTAATAATGTATTTACCACTAAAACAATAAACCATATTATAGTTTGATATTATTCTATAAGGATGATAGGCCTACCTTAGAATAAGATGATTCTAACCACAAGTATTATGTATTTTTGAAATATTTCTATCTCTTAATAGGTAGGTTATAACTAAATTCAAATTACTTTTTAGTTTAGAAAAACATTCTTAGGTCTAAGGTTTTTAGTTGTTATTTTTTATTTCAAAAATTAAACTCACTATAAAATATTTTTGCACTATCTTTTTTCTACCATGTCCAAGTTATGTAAATCGTTAATATTCATTATTAAGAGCATTGTAAAACGTTTTTGCAATTTTTTTATTAAAAATATTATAAAAATCTTTTGCACAAAATTGTGTTTCCATTGTGTTTTTTTACTAGACAACCATAAATACTTTTAAAGCACTTACAGGAAAAAATAAAATATTAATTTTATGTTATTATAATATAATGACTAATGTGTTTTTTTACTAGAAAACTATAAATACTTTATAACTACTTTTAAAACACTTACAAGAAAGAATGAATTATTAATTTTATGCTATTATAATATAATGACTAATGTTAAATGACTACTATTTTTTTTTAATCTAATAAATTGATGAAATAAACCTTCACTTTGAGTTCTTTTGTTTCAAAAAAATAACATTAATTGAAAATAGAATTATATAAATGAAAACATGTTGAACTATTCCTAAAATATACACATTAGAAATTTATATTTCTTTATAAGTTACAACCATCATTGAGTATGAGGAAATAAAATGGTTTTGTTATTTTGGTGAAAAAATATAAATAGATGATATGGGATCTTAGGAATATTTGAAACATTGTAGCATATTTAAGGACATAGTTGAAGTAATTATAATTAAGATATTTTATATGGATGCATTAATTTTAAGAATATATTTTATGAAATAAAATGACAATGTGAATATTGGACTTGGTTATAATTGTGTGTTTTTATAATTTATTATATGGTTATATATATATATATATATGAAAAACCTTGTGTTGTCACTTAAAATAATACACTCAATCTCATTAGCCATTATGCCTTTGAGGTATGGCATGGGAAAGTGTATTGGTTAATATAATAAAACATCATAAATTAGGGAAAAAAAAGGTTTGTAAAGTTTCCATTTATCACGACTATTTTTATGATAGTCCTGCGAATGTGTAAGAAGGGACATTGTAGCAATTTGTGAACCAAATCTGTTACACGTTGTTTTGTCACCATGACATTTGACTGTCAATATAGGTTCCTCATTACCTATATTACGCTCCCTTATAATTCTAAAACCCCAATGTTCCTAAACCAAATCTTGGAATTGGAGAAAAGCTCATTAAAACCCTAAAAAGTATAACTCTGCACTTTTCCTCGCCCTTGCCTGCGGATCTACAGATATTTTTCTCAATAGCCTGCAACACATCCCGCACATTTTTCTTATAAAACCTACGGACCCCTATAAACAATCAAATAAAGGAAAAATTAAGTTCTAGAAGCCCAGCTGGTCAAATATTCTCCCAACTGGAAGCTTCTAGAATCGCATTCAGTTCGAGCTTTATCCTATACTCATGATCTCTATCCCTTCACTCATGGAGCTTATCCCTTGGTCTTTGGAGCTCAAATCCCTTCATGAGAGGAATCCATCCCCCTCTTCATGGAACTGAAACTACCTCCATTTCCCTATAAATTGAACTTATGTTTCAGTCTCAAGGGTAGACATACATATTAGTTGCTGAATAATTTCTTAAGAGAGCATACTCTCTATACTAGCCATTTTTTATATGAGAATGATCACACAGTTAATACTCTCTATACTCTCTATTACTTCTTATTATACAAGTTAATACAAATGGATTTAATTTTCTAATTGAATCGTTCATGTATCTATTTGAGTATTTCAATTATTGGATTCCTTGATCACTGAGATAGATTAGTGTTTTCTCAATTATTATATCTTGCAGGTGCTTTTAATCCTTTTATATATCTTTGATCACAGGTTTCATATGCTGAAGTGACCTCTTTTGGAGCAACTGGATAGAATATTTCGGCAAGTGTTGGACTTCTGGTAGAGGCATGTCCTCGGACTTTGTTATTAATAATTATGAATCACAAATGATCTAGAGAAAATGGTTTGCATTTGGTTGTTTTTTTCTAGATATCCTTAGGATACTAGGAATATCATTCTTGTCCGCAAGAAGGATTTATCCGCATTACAAAAACGCCTTAAATTGGATTTTTTTAGATAATTTATAAATTGTTAGAATTTGTTTTTTTGGTAGTCTCTAGGTGAAAATATAGGAAACTTTCTTCTCTATACTGCAAGTCAATATTAAGCACAAGCACAATATCTATTGTGCAAAAAATACCACACTAGAAATTTCATAACAAGAACCAAGAGATAATTAAATTGCACTAAAGGAACTAAGTAGCTAAAATGATGAGTTTGATTTACTCATAAAATCTTGTGTGTATTATTGCTTGACATGAATACACTTAAATAGCCTCCTTGATAGAGAATTGATGCAATCTAGGTTGAGATTTCGTTGTGCATACACACTAAAAAATAATAAAATTCTTTCCATGACTAGCTAGTAGCCTACAATTAAGGAATGGGGCCATAAAAATAGAGTGACGGTCGAAAATAAGGCTCACTAAATACAAATAGAGAAAAAATAAGTTATAACTCAAATGTAAACTTCCACATGTAACTTCTAGCTCATAAATTGCAATACATATCCAAAAATAAGATTGGAATTGAAGGTATTAAGTTGGAACGTCATTGGATAAGGTACTCTCACATAATAAGAGAGATAATGTGCATTAATGGTTAGGGACCCGTTGTCCTTTGAGATGATTATGG
The DNA here is from genome assembly GCA_034641835.2 of Pinus albicaulis. Classification (NCBI taxonomy): domain Eukaryota; kingdom Viridiplantae; phylum Streptophyta; class Pinopsida; order Pinales; family Pinaceae; genus Pinus; species Pinus albicaulis. Next base: position 655,848,071 of record CM076584.1, on the reverse strand, counting down.
TCAATAGTCATGCCAAAGCATCTAAAATGTTTTGTTTGTGTTTTGAAATATTTGGAGGACCAATGCATAAGATAGATTTTAATCAAGCAATTAAGGTTTTTAAATCTTATAGATAATATCAATAATTATAAGTAAGGGCTGCTTGTTCATCTCATACAGTGATTAAGATTTTTTGATTTTGATTAAGTAGACTTATGTAAGAGAATATGATTGTTAAATATTCAGATTGAATTATTCAATAAACCATAAGCTGGGAAAACTTTTAAACAATGTTTAAAAATTCAACAAAATATATCTAACATCACCAATATACCGATAATTTATAGATAAAAGGGACTTACATTAACAAATTTTCAAGTAAACAATTCTTTATAATAATTATAACTCCAAGAGGAATTATAAGGTTGTTGAAACACAGCCAACCTCACCTAGTTATCTTGATAGTAATTAAATATATGAAGAAACAAAATGACTAAGAACTGGAAAACTCACAGAGAAGACTGAGTTGTATGAGATAAGTTTAGAATCTTTCTTGTATTATTGATGATAAAAAAAATTAATACAATTTTTGCTTTAAAAAATCTACTCATCCAAGGGTGCAACCCTTAATAACTCATGCTGAGAGTTATTTATACTAGTTAACAAAACTTTAGAAATATCTTAAATTGATTTAAGATAATAGGATAAGAAGAATAAACGAAGGAGACACATAGATGGAGTGTCTCTGTTTTTCTGTAGGTTGTTCATGATTCGGCCTTTTTTTGATGAAAGTTGTTGCTGACTTGTCCTTTTTCGTCAGAAGTTGTTGTTGACTTGGCTCTTCAAAAACTGATGTGATGGCATGCTACAAAAGTAACCTTTTACTCGATGGTTTCACAAAACTTATCCCACTGATCTTCACTTGGGATTTCTACATTCATCATTTTCCTGAAGATTTCATCCACTTCAGTGAATCTATCAAAAGTTGGTTTTGGGATAAATAACTATTTGATTTGATGTTGAATGATCAAATAAAATTGTAGAGCTTCAAATAAGCTCTGACTGTAATGTGACCTTTGATACCTGCAAACTTTGATTTGTCTATTGCAATTGTATATAAATTTGTGCAATAATATTCTAACTTTACAAAATTATCATCTAATCCAACTAGACCTGGCAGATATTTATGATTTAAAAATTAAATTTAGTATGAAACCTTTGAACCATAACATTTAAAGCTTCACACTTGGTCTGCAACTGGTTGATCAAGTTTCTTTTTTGTAAAACCATATTTCTCTCCAAAATGGTTACAGTCCTATCTGAGATGTTGATTGCTTCCAACTCCTATATGTTATTTGAATTAAGAATCTTGATCATATCAGAAGCTTCACTGGCTTCTTTTTTAGTTTATCCTTTTGATCTTGAATTGATGGTCTGAATTTGTTGATGAGTTCCTACTGCTCGAAGATGATCTGTATAGATGGACATATTTCAGTAATGGACTTGCTGATATTTTCACAGATACTCTGCTTCGCTTCTCCTAAATTTGATGACATAAGAGATTCACTTTCAAGTTCTTTAATTTTAAGTTCCAACTGATGAGTATTCTACATTTCCTCTAGATATAAAGTATCATTTTTAATCTTTTGTGACTCAAGAAGTTGAAACCTCTGATGTATTTTCTCATGTTCTTGTTTTTGAGTGGCCAAATCTTGAGCCAGTTGTATTGCATCAATTATGTTCAAGGCTGTTGAGGGTTCTTCACCTGCAGAAGATTTTTGAGTTACTAAAGTGGGATCAGTATTCACTTGGAGTGTTGATTTGACTTTCGGCAGTTATTCAAATTTTTCTTCCATTTTTCTGATCTACATATTTTGATCAATAATTAATTTAAGCATTTCCTCCTTGTCATATTCATTTTCTGCCATCTCTTTAGTCTGTGGGTCTTCAATCGATGGTAGCCTGAGTTGTTTTCGCAGAGCAAAAATATCTGCATTTTTCTTCTTGATGATTTCTTCAGCTGCCTTGCAGTCCTTAGGATCATATCCCACTTTTATTACAAGTTATTCCAATGTTTTTATCATGTTATCTTTAGCCAATGAAGACAATTTCTCAATCTTCAACTCGCATTTCATATTTGACAGTTATACTTTAAATTTTGAAAGAGACATAGCTGTTGTAGTCATGGTTGAAAATAACATTTCTCCTGACTGCCTGTGAATATCCATCTGGTCAATTGGATGTATGTGTCTTGTATCAAATGAAAAGACAATCTTCTTATACTTATCATGTGTCTTTGGAAATGGCACTGTTTCTTGCAGAAAGGCCATCTGCATCCCACCTTTCTCATTGTCAAAGGCAGTGAGAAGCCTGTGTTGTGATGTAGATGTTTGTTTCCAAAATTGGCTATAAACATCTGATTTCAGTGCTTCATTCTTATGCTTGATTTCTAGAAATTTGGAGAAAATATTATGCTCTTCTGAAGAGCTGGCATCTGAATGCTGGATGCTTTATAGCAGCTCTCTTGGAGGTGATGTTGATGGAGGATTCTAAGGAACATCGGTGAATGTAAAGACTTCAGTATCTCCCAAATCTATGATCTTTGCTTGTTTATCTTCTGAAAGCAAGGAAGAAGTAAGCTTTGGTTTCTTATGTTGTAAGATGAATCCACTCATAATTTCCTTGGAATTTGGTGTCTCTTCTCTGACCCTTTTTTGTTCTTTGATGTCAAGCACTGTTGTTTGTACATTTGAAGTAGAAATGACTTTTTCATCTGCTTCTTGTAAAGTACCTTCTACCCACTCATCATGGTTCATGTATTTCTCTATTTCTTCTCTGGAGGTATGAGTGTAAGAGGTTGTCTTGAGTTCAACCCTCAGAGCATAAATAATGCCATGGGGTTCATATAACCAAGTAAAACTTGATTGAAAACCCATATTCTTTAATAATGCATCTACATCATTACCAGCTGCTCTGGTATTGCAAATGAGTGATCTAACACTGGCCTTGTTTGAGGGAGTGTAAACAAAGGCAACATAGACTCCCAAAACCTGATAGGGTCTTGGTTATCCATGTGCTTTTGTTTTAGCCACAAATGTAGCTCATAGAAATCAATTTCACGGTGACAATCAGTAAATTTAAAATAGGATTCGGCTAGGGGTATGAGGTCGGGATTGATTTGCAGAGTTGTAGGAATGTCTTCTGCAACAGATTTGGTAGATTCAGGAATGACCTCAGCAGCTGGATGAGCGACCTCAGATACAACCTCTGCAACATTGTCGAGACTATGGATTTCTTCTGTCACTCGTTTCATACCTTTATCCTTAGGAGTCGTTTGTTCTTGATTTTGGCTTAGGTGCCATGCTTGACTGGTATAGACTAGTATAGGACTTTTAAACTTGGGTTATAGAAGCGATGATAGGGTTTTAGGAATATGAAGGAAGATTATAGAAATGACAACTCGCTTTGAAATGAAATGGAGGATGAAAGCAATTTGAAGGAGGAGATAAAGTAAAGAATGAGAGACTGTTGGTAATTTTTTAGGCTGCACTTCGGGAACGGTCATGGCTAACAGTCAAAAGAGGTTGAATTGCATAACAGTGCAATTAACGGTCCAAGAACAAATTTAATGGCCATCAGGATGATTTAATGGGTATAATTGGAGCGTTAAGGCATAACAGACTAGTGACGTGGAGGGATATTAATTATTGGTGGACCAACGGTGGTGGCGTGGGAAAAACGGTCATGAGCATTGAAAAATAGAGGTGGATTTCAGGGGGGGTGCCTTCCGGTTTCCTGTTTTAGGAAAAGGGGGTACGAATTTATACGGTGCTACCACATCACAAAAAAGGGCAGTCATTAATACCAGAGTTCGGACCCTCCCCCCTCACGTTAACAAGAAACTGTCGAGGAGGGGGGGGGAGGGGGGGGGGCGCGTGTGAATTTTATCTCTTACGTAGATCTCAGGGGAGCTCGAGATCTACCATCCAAAATTGCAAGTGCTTTATCTCCAATGATTTGACCGCTTTGTCGTTAGTGACCTTATAATAAAATGCATATGCGCATATATATCATTTTAATAAATGAACATTTAAACCCCTGTTCAAAGGTTTGAACATACATAAATTAAAAATTTACATTTTGAAAATCTAGCGCATTTAAACAGGCAGCCATTTATTTTTTAAACACTAAAGCATTAACTTTTTTAATTTATGCTTCCCTAACATTTTTTCTTTTGCCTCCTTTATTTAGAGAAAACTACTATATCATTTTTTCTAACATGGATATAATAAAATATAATTTTCCTAACATTTTTAAAAAAAATATTTTTCATCCATGTTCTAACTTAGCATTTATCTTTTTATTTTCAAACTACCATGCTAACTTATCAAAAACAAATAATGTTACAACAGGACCCTAAGGAAACGGTATTGTGCAATAATGGAGAGGAAATCACCATGTTAGTACGGAGATATTTCACTATCATTATGATATCTATTTTATCGATATATTATGTTTCATCCATCTCGATGCTCTTAGAATGGTAAATTTGGAGGAATTAGTCTCAAGGGTCATTTTTACAAGTGATCTAAGTTTGGAAAATTTTGGGTGAAAAACATAATGAGCCACTTTTAGGCCTATCATGAAATTTTTTTGTTGTTCCAACATTAATATGGAATTATATTCCATAATATAAAAATTGATACATTTACTACAATGCAAGAATCAACTCAAACAGAGCTTGTATGAGAAGTTATTCCTCCCAAAAGTTATTAACCTAGAGAAATTTAAAAACATAATTTGAAATGATGCCATCTCAAACTCCATTATTAATCAATGAGAGTATATTCACATGATCATGATGAATAATACTATAGAAGATTCCATATTATATCTCTAATTAATATTTGAAAGAATCAAACTTAATCACTAGTAGGATATTGCGCTGTGCTATGACCATGCCACAAGGAGGAAAAGGAGTTTTCTTACTGAGTCATATTTTGTATTATTTTGTTTTATGAGTGATTATTTTATCTATTCTGTATTTTTTGAATAATAATAATTTATATGCATACAAAATAAATTCTAATTAATATATCGAAAAATCTAAAGAGAAATAAACCATCATACTACATATTTCAAATTTTGTAATATATTTTGGTACATCGTTGTGTTTAGTTTTCTAGTGGAATATCTATGGAATTTTATGGATCACATTATTTCATGTTATCCTTGGTTAACCCCTGAATAAAATTAGACTTACTAAAACTATAATGATCCTATATGGTAGGAAATGTGTAGTAGATGAAGAAACTTTGTTAGATATAGACCTAGTTATTCATTAATGACTCCCGAACTGTGCATTATCCCAACACCAACCTTGAAGCACAACCAAAGAGTGTACATAATAGATGAGTAATGAAAATTTTCAACCATGTCAGGTACTCATGTCAAAAAAATATAAAAAGTGATAGGTAAAGCGGAAATAACCACCCCCCTCCCCCCACACTAAAATTATAATGTTAATGCAAGAAATATTAGTTGTAAAGAACATGTGTCTTTAACTCCTGTTGACAGTGCTGGAAATATGTCAACCAAGTCGTATCCCTAATGTAAAGTCACAATTAGACATCACACTGTTTGAATTAGGAATCTCATACAGAATATCAGCCTCATTTCCATGTATTCTTATAGATTTTCCTTGACTCTAACTGTTAGCAAGAGAGGTGGGTGCACATGCACCTTCGAAAAGAAATGGGGGGTGTTACTCATGAGTGTTCGATCGTATGGGTGTCAAGGTTCCTCTACTACGGTGGAAAAGAGATGTGAGTATCTAAGAGAGAGGTAATAGTGACACCCAGGAAGATACACACATGAAATGAAGGATTCTGGCTAACATTGAGAAGAATAGTCCACAAGGGATGCGGCAATAATATCACACAATAGTTTCAGAATGATTTTCCTAATATCATGCAGAATAGTCCAGAAGGATGGGGAAATAATTTCAAGCATTACATCACATTATAAAGAAGATAAGAACTAAAAAAACTTAAATAGTTAAACTATCTTAGTAAATGTGAAAGTGAAAATGAAATACAAACAAAAACATAATAGTATTACAAAAATTCATATGTCATGCATGAAGAACGTGCTGGCCTTGAATTTGTTTTTTATTAAGTAAAAGTTCCAAGACACATATTTACAATGAAGATCACTAGCTCTAATAGTGGAGCGTTGGAGCCACTCCTTGTTCCACAAAGAACTAATTTATCTATCTAATTCTTTGCTGGTGTGGAGAAGGTGAAAAGTCCTTTGCGCATACAATGAGGGTGTATATATAACCAAGAGGTGACGCTTCACCTTGCTTGTGAATCTTTTCCTACCCTCATGACTGTTTGAATTCCTATGACTCTCTCTATTCATGTTTGTCCTTTTGGCTTCAACTTTACAATACATTTTGAATATAATATGCATGGTCCATAATGAATATGTGGCATATGAAAACTCATGACACAACATGACATGATACTACTGATATTGACTACTTGATGATGTGGAAATGCAAAGACATTGCTACTGCTATGTCTTGAGTATCTTCTCTTCACCTCCACATGGATTGGTGATAAGGGATCTTCAATGACATCATACCTTGGTTGGTGATCGTAGTTTGGTGTCCCTTTGCTTTCTCTCAATCATTCAGCTTGCATGCTCATATACAAAGGTTCCTCTCAACATTTTTTCCTCTTCTATAAATTTGTTCATCATCTTTCCATGACATGATAGAGAACATGTTCCTACAATTTTCTCATGATGAGATGACATCAATATGAAAACCCCTAGCCTAAGTTGATTCATTTTGATCCATAAACTAAGCCTAGAATAAGTGACAAGTTGGGAAGGGAACCTAACTAACATTTCACTTGTGCATTTCCAGAAGACAAGGGAAGCCTTGATCCTTGAGACTGCACAATTTTTAGTTCAGTATGGTTTTAGGGACAATAATACGCAGTTTCTGGAGCCAGTGGGACAAAATGAAGGAATGTGCACTAGGAGAGATTACTCCAGAGTTATGGGAGCTAAGGAATTCTAGGATACTGCACATCTACATAGTTCAAAGGATTAGGGATTGAGCTTTAGGATTTTTGTTGCGAAGCGCATAGTTCAAGCTAGGCTAGAGGGCATGACTGCGCAATTATGGAGATCAAGGTCAATGCTTGGTCACATAAACTACGCATTGTATTAGTCCTGGGAGGAAGGTACCTGAAACTGCATAGTTTCAAGTAGAAAGGTCACAACTAGAGGACTCATACTACGTATTTCACAACTCAGGGGAGGTTTCCTAAAGGTAAGTCACTTGGTAAGGAAGTTTTTGAAAAATTACTAAGTGCGGGCCTAGTGAGATGGATGTGAATAGTGATGAACTTTGACTGTGATCACAAACTTAGAATACTTTTATGACTCAAACAACATATCTTATACATGACATCCAAACAAGGTGTTTTCCTCCTTGCGACATTCTTACAGCCGATTATAACAAATGTGACATGAAAGATACACTTTACGATGATTGTGATGAAACTTATGTAACAATGCACAAAAATTTGGAAATGACAGCGACAAATACTGACAAGGTTGGAAAAACTCATTTGCACAAAGGTGACCCCTCAAAACCACTCAAAAAGGCTCATACCTACAATGTCACAACCAACATGTGAAAAGACAACATTTTTCCAAAGGGAACAAAATACCTCAACAAAACACATGGAATGGTTTTCAATGTTTATGATGACACATGATACTTATGACATGACAATGTGGCAATGATAGGTTGCCCTCCTCATTGTTTCTTCCTTTGTGTTAGATATCATTTTTTCTTCAAATCTACCCTCGAATGGGTTGTAAATCCGATGGAGTATTCCTACTATCCTGATCCTTGATCTTCTGTTGTAATTCAGTGTTACTTCGTCTTATTTTATGATTATTATCTTATCCCCTTAATTCCTTAGGTGTCTTCTATAATTTCTTCCTTCTCCATCTATTCCTTTGTCATCTTTCCATAGCGTGATATAATTTATGTATCTGTAATACAATTTTGACAAGATGACATTTTTCTAATAAACCCCTGGACTAATATGTTGCATGATGATCCACTGACTAATCTAAAACCAAGTGGTAGTGAAAGGGAGGGGCTTAGTTACTACACAGTTGCACAACTCAGGTAGTCAGGGGTAAGGATTGATCACTGAAATTGCATAGTACAATACCCAGGGACTCAAGGGTGAGGCTTGATCACCGAAACTAGGTTGTATGAAACATTGTATGAAACTCGGGATAATTTTTAAACCTATCATTGCAACACAATTGGGATTGTTTTTAAATGATTTCCTTTTCACAAGAATTTTCTAGAATTATGCAATTAGAATAATTGCGAACACCAACTTGTGAATTAGAGAAAATACCATGACTATGAATAGGAATGATAGTTTTATCATTATAAGAATCATAAATTGGGATTGATTCTTGAATGTTTAAACCATGAAGACAAATATTTACGAGAGAATGAGAATTAATTGCAACAATTTCTTCATTAAAGTGTTCTTCATTTCCACATGCAATTTGAATTTTCTCATGAAGATTCTCTTGAGAAGAAGACAAATCAGTATCCTCTATGTCATAATAATTATCATAAATTACTTCAAAACACTCTCCAGAGTTCTCTTCAATTTCATATGATGTATTAAGACAAGAAGGATCATGGGGCACATGTACATTAATGGCTGAAGAATTATTGATAATTAATTCTCTACCTTGATAAAAAATAATTGGAAATTCATTTAGATTAGCCTCTCTATTTTTTGAAATATCTTTAAAGTGGAGAAAGGATAAATTACGATTAAAAAAATTATCAGGATAAAGGGAAAAATATGAATCTCAAACAATGCATTTGAAAATGTCTCTATTTGAGAACTCTTGTGCATTTTATTCATTTCAAATTTCATATTTAAGATCATTTACTTGGCTAATTCTTCTTTCTTGAAGAATGTTGGTTTGTTTTCCTAAATTTGGCATTTTCTCATCGTAAAAGAATTTAGAAATTTGTACAACAGATTGTGTATTATTAGAAACTTTAATCGATGCATGTACTTTCCGACTTATGCTTCGATTTTCTGATTCTAAGGACACTAATTTTCAAATTTCAAAGCGGTATCCCCTTCAAGATCATTGCTAGTATCTTCTTGTGGCTGATTAGAAAAATTTTCCAAGTTTTGTAATTGAGATTCATTGACATGTGAAGGTGCGCCCTAATCATTATCATATTGTAGCAATTGCGCACTAAATGAAGGAATTTATCATACATAATAGAGGCCACTTCATCATCATTTGTTTGCACCTCCATATTGAAATTCTCAATTATGTTAATGAAATTGGAAGGAAGAGAGAAAATATGTTCAAACCGATCTAATAATTTCTCTTTCAAAGGTTTGTATTCAATTTTAAATTTCAAAAAAATTTAAACAAAACCTGATGGTAAAATAAATCAACGATTCATTTTTGAATCTTCGTAAATCTTCAAAATTGTCACATACATATTCGTAGATATAGCCATCAAATTTAAAAAGAAAAATTGTAATAAACTGATCCCAGTTGTGAATTGAGGCAACAGGAAGTGATTGACACCAGCTTCTGGATTTTTCCAAGAATGTAAGAGTAAAAAATCTTGCATGAAATTACTTCATCAATATCATAAAAAGTATAATTTAATTTTTTTTTAATGAATTGTAAAACATTATTAAATGCACAAGTATTCCTTTTACCGTTAAAATTTACCTTAGACAGTTGTCTTACAATTTATAGTGGAGTATTGGAAGATGGAAGTCGAGAAATACAACTCCAAATTGGAAGTTAAAGAGAAGCCATCCTAATAAAAATAAAACGTTAGAATGTAAAAGCCTCCAATAGACAACAATTCTTCCGGCCCTCCTTCTATCGCCAAAATTGTTTAGGGCCAAAAATTTCTCCCTACAACACTATGAGGACAACCACCCAGTTTGGAACTTACAGAAGCTCCCTTTTAATTTGGGATGGTGGTTTCGACTAGTTAAACTAGGTTCAGTTACCTTCTCCCCATCTTCAATGGCTTAAAATATGTTTTTTTTCGATCAATCAAGAAGAGACATAAGATCAACCCTCTTTCTAATCAAGTAATAAAATGATCCTTAAGCTGATCTAGGGCTCAACCAAGCCACAGCTAAATTTTTCCTCTTTGGTAAGAGGACTTCTAGGAATGTAGAATTAAAGCTAAATGAAAAATTAAACTAAAATTAAAATAAAAGGAAAATTATCCTACTCCTATCTCAATTAGATAGATATAGATCTAACCCAACTGAGACAAATATATTTAAAATATTGGGATTTAAATATGCATCACTTATAATGAATATCAAGCTAACGAAGTGGTTCAATTAACTCACATTATGAATGCTAAAGAATATTATATTCATAGACCTATTAACAAATATAATCAACCAAAAACATTTAGGAAGTAGTTCATAAAATGAAATTGATTGTTAAATTAGTAATTCGAATAATTAAACAATAATATAAGGAAATAGTTCATGAAATATCAATGTTTGTTAAATCAATACTAAAAAGACATATTTCTGAGTAAATAGTTACTCAGAAATCATAAGTCAACTGATAAGAATAGAGATAAATAATAACATATAATTGAAGCAAATTATTCATAATGATAATAGTGCAAAAATACAAATAATATGGTACATTCCTCCTATTATAAAATGCAACGAGTATTTTAAAAAATAGTATTATAAATACCAATTTATTGAATCCATTTCTTTGGCTCTGGTCTCCGAGAGTCCTTTATAATGCTTTGAACTTTTTCTTTTAAAACAAGAGCTGCAATAGTGCAAGGTGTGTTCTACATACATAATTCAAAGTGAAAAAAGAAAAATTCTCAATAATCCCCAGATCTGATGTTTTCTCTCCTCTCATGTACAACTCTAAATCCTCTTTACAATAGTGCCTTCAGGAATTCCAGAATTGGAGAAAAGAGAAGCCCCCTCCTTCTTACATTCTACAATCTTCTATTTATAATATTTACAAAAGAAATACTCAATAGAAAGTTGTTGAAAAGTGGTTCTTCTCAATAAACATTCATTGTCCCAAGATCATATTCTTCAATTGTTGGAGCATTCTCATTGATTGAAATCTTCTACTTCTCATCAATTCAAATTGTTTCTTTGCAAAAACAAATCAATAATTTAACCAAAATGCAAAATTGAAATCAAAATGATAAATTTGAAATTAAAATATATCAAATCAAAAATTAATTACATAGTTAAAATAAAATAAATATGAGCTCTCTATTGATGTGTATAGATATTTAATTGTTTAAAGGAAACATATATGAATGGATCTACACTAAGAAGAATTTGTGGGCAAATGAGAATGCAAAAAATAAAACTAAGAAAATTGATTTTTAAAAAAAATCTAGATCTTGATCTTTTGCTGAGTTTTAGACCCATTAAATGATCAGATATGGAAATAAAACCACGTTAGAAATGCTATCCACAATTTTATCTATCCAAGGAGTCATCCTCGGCCTAATTTGGCCAACTAAAACTCCATTTATGAGCTTCTAAAGTTGGTGTATTAAAATTGCTAGAATTCTAGAAAATTTGTTGCCTTGGCCAAAAATAGGAAATTTTAATTAAATTATAATCCTAAATTAGATTACAGTTATTAATTAATTAATGATAACTAATTTTAATTATGTTATTAATCTAAAAAAATTTATAATCAAAACTTTATTAATAAATAAAATAAAATAAAAATGATTTAAAAATTAATTAAGATATCATTATATTATATTAATATTTTTTTTTCTAAATAAGTCTACTTCTATTATATAATACAGGTCACAATATTGCATTCGTCAACCTCTGGAGTTGGCAAGCCAATTCCGTTGGGAAATCCCATATTCAAAATAGAAAAATAGGGGCTTCCCCAAACGGGGAAACTAGCCCATGAGATGTGTTCAGTAAACTTAGAGTGACCTACCCATTTAGGGAAACCAGCTATGTTCATATCATATCTAGACTCGAAAATAATAACAGACAAATTGATATATTAGAGTGAAATTGACTGAAAAAAATAACAGAGAATAGAACCCAATTATTAAACAGTTGGTTTCTTGTCATCCTGAAATGGTAGTTGAAGTGGCTCCTCCACAATTCGGCACACATACTCGGAGTCATCGTCCTCAAGCTTGGACAACTGGGCATTCAGAGGAGGAGAGGATGTCACGTGAGCATCAGTTTCTATGTTGGTGTCATCCTCTTCTGAGATTCTACTTCGATCACTATTGTTGTTCGAGGCTTGTTGAACCTGCAAACCCACCATCTTGCGAGGGGAAAAGAAGGAGGCGGGTGAGATGGTGGATTTGCGAGGAAAATTTCTGAAGCGGGAACCAGAGCCAGAGGAATCAATGGAAGGCTTAGGAAGGTGCATTGACAGGTGGGAAAAGAGGCTGATGGGATCCAAGACCTTCGGCTCATCCCAATAGATAGAGAAATTTACAGTTTTGCCAGTAGTGGCATGAATGAGAGTCCCGAAAGGGAGCCTGTGTGCACCACCCCTACGCCAACACATGCGGTGACAACAGGGCATGGTGGAGGAGCAGTTATGTAACTGAGGCGAGGGGGGAAGCATAGCATCACGGCTAGGATTCGAAGGAGAAGAGAAATGAAGTAGGGACTTCGCAGAGGCAAAGGCGCAGGGAGCGACAGAGTCGAGCCGGAGAGAAAACAAAATGCTGAAATGGGGAGATGGATGCACAAATTTAAGGTCCATGAATGGCGGCAGAGGGAAAGTTGGCATGACAGGTAGAATGAATGTGGGGAGGAAAACGTTAATGCTGGAATGAAGTGGAGAGGATGTTATAGAGTGGTCAAGGGTGGTGGAGTATAAAGGGCTCACACTCCAATATTTAATAAAATTGTTGTGGCCATGTGCACTCCCGTGAGGAGGATGGATGTCGATGATCCATGAGGCCAAGTGGTGACCAAATTTATTGCACTTTAACACCCGAATCTGGGGGTTGAAGATATTTCAACACCAAATGGGTGCATTCTGTGTGTAGAGCTTCATCATAAAATGTGTGGAGCTTCCCTGAGGTGAGAGAGCATTATGATCAACCCCCTTATTGACTAGAAGATAAGCGACCGCATTGGTTGATCGTTTTTTTTTGGAGGAGACAACTTTGTGAAGAAGTAACCAGTGCTCAAGGAGATCAAAGAGGGCAGCCAGTCTCCAACTCTTGGATAGTTTGGAGGCTGAGGAGCCCAGGAGGAGATAGTGGGCGATGTCGATGACGATTTGGGAATTGCCTTCAATTTCTAATGGGAAGATGTCTTGAGCCAAAAAGAGACCTTGCAAGAGGCCTTCTAACTCTGCAGAATTTTTGGTATCCCATCCTATAGAACCAAAATAGATCAGGAGGGAATCTCCTTCATAGTTTTTGATTATGGCTCTGAATCCTGTGTCCCCCATATTTCCTTTTGAGGCTCCATCAAAATTAAGTTTAAAAAATCCAAGAGGTGGAGAACTCCATGAGTTGGGTGAGCTGGGAGAGTGGTTTTAAGGGGGCTCATTATTCGGATGAGAGGGGATGGAGAGATTCCAACTGGTCCAAATGATGCTTTTAGGGGGAAGTGAGGGGAATTCAGAATCCTTCTAGTGATGTAGCGCTAGATATTCCTTGATATTGTTGAAAATATTGGTCCAGATGATTTCTGGAGGGGAGGCTTGATCTCTAAAAATGTGCCTATTTCACTCTTTCCAGATCGTACAGAGGAGGAGCCCAGGGAGGATGGCCCACAAGGAATTAAGTTTGTCGATGTTAAAAGGAATGGATTGCCAATGATGGATAGTATTAAGAATAACCCTTTTCTGCCTATCAGTTCTTCTACTAACCAAAGCGATTTTATCCCAAAGAGATTTTTCCAGAGGACAAGAGTCGAGGAGGTGCTCTATGGATTCATCTGAATTTTGTAAATTTGGACATCGCAAAGGACTGATGAAACATTTTTTTTGGCAGATTGTCCCAAGTTAGGATGCGAATTTTTCTAAGTAGCCATAAGAAGTTGGAAATTTTTGGCCAAATTCTTGGATTCCAAATTGGGGCCCAGATAACATCTTGGGGGACCTGATGATTGGGGAGAAGAAAATGATATCCTTCTTTGATGGTGAAGGTACCACGAGAGGACTAAACCCACCTTAAAATTTCCTCTCCACCTATGTATCTTATTTTTCATTTGTGAAGTTCCTTATTGATATCCTCAAAAGGTTCATGATGCCAATCGTTCTGCCAATGCTCAGCTGGGAGCCATTGTCGATAGCCTAAGCAGAGAGGGGGGGTCCAAAAGTATTCAATTTGTGTGTTCTCCGTGTTGTTAAGGAGCTCCTACCATCGCAGATTTTGAAACAGAGTGGCAAGTTTGGGAATCTGTTTCCAGCCTCCCAGAACCTTGTATTCAAGCCAGATTAGACTTCCCAAAAACATATTAGACTTCCCAAAAACTATGTTCCTAGATGATGGACCTGTGTTGTTTTGTTGTTTTCCAGATGAGGGAGCCAGTCGATTCTGAGTTGAAACAAATAAACTCTGGGGGAGGACAATTACCTGCATACTTGTAGACCCATAGCTGGGCCCAAGGAACCTCTGGATTAGAGACCCATTCCCACCATATTTTCACTCCAATTACTGCATTATTGTGACTAGGATCTCTAAGCCCGAGACCACCAGAGATTTTGGGGACATGGACCTCTTTCCACTTGACTAACGCCCATTTTCTATTGTATTTTTTGCTTCCCCAAAGGAAATTTCTTTTCTGATTTCGGATTTATTTGAGAACCCATTTGGGGGTAGCCAGAACAGAGAAAAGGTATAAGCTGGGAATGGATTGGAGAAAAAATTTGATCAAGACAAGACGTCCGGAAATGTTGAGGGCTCGATGAGTACAAAGGGAGAGTTTAGCTTCAATTTTTTCCATAAGTTCTTGCCAAGATGAATGCTTGATGGCGGAGTCAATGAGGGGGGCTCCAAGATACTTTGAAGGAAGAGTGGAGATGGGGAAGCCCAGAATCCTTGCAATGTTACGCTGGGTGATGACAGGGGTGTTGAAAAAGAATATCTGGGATTTCTCGGTGTTGATGGTCGTTCCAGCAACATCAGAGAAGCAATCAAGGATTGATTTGAAGGAGTGAGCTTCTTGGATAGAAGGGTGACCAAATAGCATAATATCATATACAAATTGTTGGTGGGAGATGGGAGGACAATGGTGGATGACCCAACCTTTGAGAGTGTTGGTGTTAATGGCATGGCGGATAAACCTCCCCAATACTTTTGGCATTAGAATAAAAATGAAGGTGGATAAGGGATCTCCTTAACGAATACCTCTTGAGGGCGAGAAATGGGGGGAGGGAGAGCCATTGAGTAGAATAGAGAAGAAGGGGGAGGATATGAGGCTCATGATCCATCAAACCTAGGTGGTACTGAAACCAAACACCAATAACATATGTTGGATGTAATTCCAACTAATTTTGTCGAAATATTTTTAGAGACCAATTTTGAGGAGCATACCTGGGATTTTCTCAATCTTCAGCAAATGAGTGACCTCATGTGTGAGGATGATGTCATACAGGGATTTTCACCCTTCGACATAGCCTGTTTGTTTCGGGGAGACCAGCAGCGGCAGAAGAAGTTTGAACCTATTGGCGATCACTTTGGAGATTAGTTTGTATATGACATTGCAAAGTGCAATCGGTCTCTACTTGTTGGGAGTGACTGCCTGCTCTTCCTTGGGAATGAGGGTGAGAAAGGTGGCATGGAGCACAGGTAGGATCCAATGCATGCTCTGAGATTCCTCCACCAATTCCCAGGCTTCCAACTTAATTTCCTCCCAAATAAATGGAAGAAGTTGGTGGTGAAACCATCTGGCCCAGGTGCTTTTCCAACCTTTAGTTGTGACATGGCTTGGTCAACCTCTAGCAACAGGACCAGTCTCAAAATAATTTTATTGTGTTCCTCCGTAATTAGAGTGGGAATGTGCTACATAATATTGCTGATGGCAGGCTTCCCCTGTGCAGTAGGCTCGGTGAGTGTTTCCTTGAAGTAATTCAAGATTTCATTCTCTATGTGAGCGTGAGCTTCTAAATTAACTCCCTGATTTTTTTTTATGATAGAGATGTGGTTGATCATTCTTCTCTGAATGGTGGAGTGATGGAAGATCAACTTGGTAATTTTTTCCCCTTCTTTGAGCCATCGTATTCTATATTTTTGCTTCCAGAGAATCTCTTCCTGTAGTCTTTTTTCTTCTAAGCGGCTCATGAGATCCTGTTCTTGATGGGCTCGTTCCTCTTTATGCCCTTCTTTGATGATTGTTTTCTCAAGGGCAGAAATCTAAATTTCAAAATCTCGTTGATATTTGAAAATATTTCCAAACAATGTTTGGTTCCAATGCTTTAGGCAATTTTTCAAGATCTTCAAATTTTGCTGGAATTGGTACATTTTGGAAACTTCTGGTGGGGTGATGTTGTGCCACCAATTATTGACCATTTCTTTGAAGCTCAGATGAGAGAGCCAGAATTTCTGGAAACAAAATGGCTTGTTGCTAGTGATTCCCAGGAGCGTCCATTGCAGTTGTATGGGCCAATGGTCCAAGCCTGAAGAAGGAAGGATTGTGGAGAATATGTCACCCCCTATATGAACAAAATTGACCAAGATTAGGAAACGGTCCAGTATTGAAGCTATTTGCTGAGTTCCTCCCCGTCAATTGTTCTAGGTGTGGAGACCATTGGTGGTTGGCAAGTCAATCAGCTGATTTTGGAGCATAAATTATTTAAATCTATGGTTGTCTGCATCCAATTTGATTCATCCTCCTATTTTTTCGTTCAGATTAGTGATCATGTGAAAATCGCCTCTAAGGATCCAGAGGGGGTGGGCTCTCTTAGAGTTGAGGAGTTCAATGGAGTTCAAGAAATCAATTTTCAAGGCTATGGATTGAGTGAAATAAACATTAGTGAGATGGCCATGGATGTTGGTGCTAACAAAATGAAAAGAGGCTTGAATTAAATTGTGAGAGGCATGAATATCATTCAGTGAGATGATGAGGGGGTTCTAGGAAATGGCGAGTCCTCCAGAGGCTCCCATGGCATCTACCGCAACAGTGTTGCATCCAGGCCACATCCTAGATAAAATCCAGAGCAAAGTGGTACTGGTACATTTAGTTTCCTTCATGAATAAAATAGAAGGATTGTCCTACTTAATTCTATTGTTGATAATTTGGTGCTTTGAGGGGCTATTTAACCCTAGAATATTCCATGATGTGAGCTTCATCATTGAGAACTATGAGGGATGACCTAATAAAACTTGGTTAGCTTGGGATAGCATGCCAATTCAACTAATTGAACTCCAAGTAGGATTAGGCATTGAATATCTATGCGTCTGCCCCTTTTCCTGGATTCTCTCAAGAATCTTTGAAGTGTCTTAAGAGAAGGGTCCTCCCTGAATGCCCAGGGAAGGTAGTTTTTATGCTTTGGATATATCTTCCTCTAAGTTTTCAATTTTCCTTGCTGAGATGGTGTGATACTCTCGATTTTTGCAGGTGATTTCGAGTCCAGTGAAGTCGAGGTCCCCAAAGTCTATGCTTTCTGGCTTTTCTTCAACATAGGTGGGTTGATCTATTTCTTTAACTTCTCCTTGATTATCTTGTTGTGTTTGGTTCCCCTGGGTTTCCTCCTCGATATTGGTAGATTTCTTGATTGGAGGCTTTCGAATCTGTATGACTATTGTCTTCTTTGTCTTGACCTCTTTCTACTTATCTTTCTTATTGTTGGATTGCACTTTGGATCCTTCATCATTTTCTAGGGTCAAGGTGGAGGGTATCAAAGGAGATGAAGGATTGGGGAGAGGAGTGGTGATGAGAGGGGTTTTTTTTGGGGTGGAGGAGGGGTCCCCTTCTGTCATTGTTTGACTGGCTAGAATGTTGAAGCTATTGCTAGTGGAGGGTTTTGAGGATTTGGGGGCAGAAGCAAGTTTTCTGGAATGCCTTTTACAGTTGGAAACTTTGGTAAAACCTTCAAGGTCAGTATTCTCAGACACAGGGGAATATTTCAGAGGTTGGTTGAGGGGACAGTCCCTAAATAGATTCCCATGTTCATGGCATTTGCGGCATCAGAAAGGCACATGTTCATAATCAATTTATTGTACCCATTCGAAATCATCATGAAAAATACTTACTGAATCCAAGAGAGCTTTTGCAAAATGCATTTAGACACAAATCCTCGCATAGGTTTTGTATCGATTGAGCTTGGTTTCCTTCACGATTTTGATGAAGGCTCCAAGGTGGTTGCCAATTTCTTGGAGGGTTAACTCATCCAAATATTCTTGGGGAAGGGAGTAGAGTCTGATCCACACCGGTGCCCAGTTGAAATCTTCTTTGTCGGGGTTGAAACGCTCAATCTGTTTTCTTAAGAAGAGGCCAACTGCATTAAAGAAATAGGAGCCTCTGTCCATAACCCAGTTTTTGTCCTTCATACAGGTGAAGATGATGTTGAAAAAAACTTTGGTACCTAGCTGGAGCATGACTTGTCCCTTGGGCTTCTACTTGGAGGCTATCCAGCCATAGATATATTTCTGAGTAGGTCAAAAGCCGATAAAATTCCTAATGAGGGCGTGATCTTGCATGTACTGTATTCTGCCTTTGATACGTTCAACAGGTAAATGGATCTGGGGCCTGTTGGCTGCGATGGGAATGCAGGTAGATGTCCTTGATTGTCCTTTTTTATTTATGGCTGTGATTCAGGGGTTACTGCAGGTTCAGAGATGCCTGCAGTTTTATTGAGAAATGGGTGCAGAGGTTCAGTACACTTGGCGTCATTGTCTTCAGCAAATCCGCAAATGGGTGGGGGCGGGGGGGGGGGGGGGGGTTGTGCCTCCCCCCCCCATCAGGAACTATCGTTAGCTCTCTTCAAGCAGGTGAGTGCGATGGCTACAGAACAGAGGAGAAGGGTCAAGAGCTCTATCGGCACCCGCTGCAGTGACGGAGGAAACCTATGTTTCCATGACCTAGCTCAGCACATCCTTCGACCGTGCTCCTCTATATTATATTAATATTATAATTTAAGTATATTAGAATTATAATATAATATTATTATTATTATATAATATTATAGTTATAATATAATGTATTATAATATTATTATAATATTTAATCTTTAAAAACCAAACCATTGGAATCAATCATAAACAAAACAAAACGAATTAAAACAATACCACGTATATGATATGACAAATGGAGGAGAGAGTTAATGGAAGTGAGTGGAAAGTGAGGTGAGGGTGAGGTGATGTGGAGAGCATTGAGAGCCATAAGGAGTTTGAAAAACTTTATATTATTTTTTTTTAGCCCATCGCATTTTCCAAATCGAAAAAATCATAAGTTCATAATTTACTTTATTTTTAAAATTTGTGATATGCAATATGTGATATTGCAATATCGCAATCACAAATTTTTATCTCAAAATTTTTTTAGATCGTTTTTTTTAAAGAAAAAGAAGGGATGTGAAATGGGGCCACGTGAATTAACAATCCTACAAATTCGACTACAACTACCTTGCAATCTTTGGATTCTGGGTATGGCAATTTTTTTTAAAATAACAAATTGGAGTAAATTACCAAGAGTATGAAATGTGTTTTCATCTGTTGCACAATTTAGTTGGGTCATTTTGTAGGAATGTTAGTGAAAAAATGAAAATTAGTAAAACTTAACTAAGAGTTAATATTTACAATGAATGGCTATTTAATTGTGAAAATTAAAATACTATACACTTATTTAATTTTTTAGTCAAGGCGAAAAAAATGATCAAACTTCAAAGGAGTGCCACTTCCAAACTGGCTAACCAAATGAGGCGAAACAAGTATCAATGGAACGCTTGTTAAAAATTGAATTCAATGAAATGATCAAAATGGACATCTGATAAAACTGAGAAAAAAATGAAAAATTGTAGGATGATTAACTTAATGAAAATCATAAAACGTGTTTATTAAAATACTAATAGAAAGGGTCCCCGTGTTGGGTTTTCCCCTACAACACATCCTAAAGTGGAAGGTTGAGTAGGTGATGGTGCAAGATCATGCACTCCTCCCACAAAGAGTTGGAGGCTTTGAAGGCACCCAAAATGGGGGGGAGATGTGGGGTCCCCTATGGTGCCCTAGTAAGTGTACTCTTTTTTAGAAAACAAAATTATCTACACACATAAGTCAAAAATAAAAGGTCAAATTTTCATTTAAAAATTCTTAATTTGTGGAATAGTTGAACAAAAAAAGTTCTGGGTGATGTTTTTGCTATGAAAAATCCTAAAATACCTAGCACCCTTCCACTCGTAATCAATAATTGGGCCTTTAAAGGGTTTTACAAAAGTAGGGTCTCATGCCAGTGACCAAAAAAGCAACAAAAATAAGGATGAAGGGTTAATATAATGAGGGGTATTGGGGGCACGAACTTGAAGAAACTATTTACACTTCCAGCAACCATTTGAAATATAATTCAAGTTCAAGTGCACCAACACTTGATACCTATAGGGAAATATGTGTTAGATTCTCAACACTAAGCTACCTCTCCCAAGTGGGGGGTGAGAGAATCTCAACTTCTAGTTATCAGCATTGGAGGGATAACCCACACCAATAATTGGGAGATTCAAGGAGGCTCGCGATAGTTTGCAATCTAGGCACTCTAGTTCACAATTTTCATGTTTTTCCACTGGGTTTTGGAGGATCTCAAGCTCTCTAAAATTAAAACTTCTATGTTTCAATGTGAAACATCTAGGGGAAGTTATTTTGATGCCTACTCCCATGGTCCTAACTTAAACTATCAAACATTTTATGACCCCTATGGGGAAGCTAGATGAATTCAAGTTAAGGTTGCTTTTAAGAATTTTTACTTTCTCTTAGGGTGTGCAGAATGAAATTTAGCGAAACAAGGCACAAACTATATTATAATTTCCTGCATGATTGCCAAATGGTGCAAGAGGGAAAGACACACTCTTTGTATAAATTTTATATGAACTTAGTACCTCAGTGATGTGTGTGGAACATGTGAATGGTGAACATATAAAGTGTGTTTGCAACAAATATGGATATTCTGTAATTTTTTATAATTTACCCTTAATTATACTATGTATCTTGTACCTTGCAAAAAAAGAAAATATTTGCATATAGCGAGAAACTTACTCCTCCTTATTAAAGTATGTGTGGATTTCCAATCCTATAGGGAGATGGAAGGTAGTGATTTTAGAAACATTTCAGATTCCCTACATGATTGCCAAAATGTGTAATCGAGAAGAGAGTAATATGATTGTTACTGACACCAATTCTTTTCCTAATCTACAAACTTAAAGAAAACATAAAAGCCATATACCTGGAAAATAACTTGAAAATTTTCTCTACTAAAGTGGCTAACGAAGCTAAAAAAATGATATCTAAAATGAACACAATTAGATAGAGTGTATCTAGGTCACTAAAGGTTTCCTCCAACTCATAAAGCAAGGAAAATACAATGAAAAAATATATTGTGTCTAATCTACATGGGTTATAGGTGCATAGTGGAGGTGACAACAAAATTTATTTATTTTTATATCAACCACAACGTCCTGAAAAACAAACAGAAAAAAATTGAGGGGATATATGGCCTAGAGGTGGTCCTAAAAGCTACAAAAAAATAAATGGTTTCATTACAATGGACTCAATTGATAAGATGGGGTGGATCCCATTTTGTTTGTGGCTTAGCTGGATCCACTACGTAATCTCTCCTAACTACCAAGTTGTGACTCTACTTTAGATCTTCCATTTTGATTAATGTTCAATATGATTTCCATATTTAAATTACAAATTGATGTAAATTTCATTTGTTTGATTTTGCTCAAAATCATCAAATAGCTAATTACTTTGTTTCCAAAATAACAAGGATGGAAACAATTAGGAAAATAACAAAGATGATATTTTAGATATATGAAATATAAATGCATGGATGCTCTGAACTTTTATATTTTTTCGGTTTTGTAGAGAAGGGGACAGAGTCGATATACTTTGAATAGTTTTCGCATATTGAAGGGGGAAGTAAAAGAAGTACTGGGTTGAGTGAGTAATGGAAGACTCTATGACTTCTCAACTTCCATGTTTTCCTCCTTTAACCATCTACCATCATGTTTTATTTGTGTAATTGTAATGGGTTAATGGTGTGAAGTGCACTGTTCATGGCTGTGTGACTTAAGCGACTGAAGAGTTTGGAACTGGAATGGGGATGGTGTTGCTAACACAGTGCTGGAACTGGAATTGAGGGTTCTTCCAAGATTTTATATTTTTCAGTTTTGCAGATCAGGGGAAGGAGTAGATTCTTTGACTGGTTTATCATAAAATATTTGTAGCAAAGTTTGCATGGGAAAGTAATGTTGGAGAAAACATGGCTATGCACCATTCATGGTTGTGTGATTGGAGAGAGGTTGGAACTAGAATGGGGTTGTATTTTCTAACATAGTCCTGGCGCTGCTAACACTAAAATTCTGGACATGAATTGAGGTTTCCTCCGAACTTTTATATCTTTTCGGTTTTGCAGAGGATGGAGTAGATACTTCAACTGGTTTTCATGTATTGAAGGGAGAGTGAAAGAAGAACTGGGTCTATTTTTTCCATGTTGTTTCACTCTGGTTGGTGTCCTCTACATTTTCATGTGAAGAAGAGGGAGAAGAACAAGTTCAACTAGCGATATGTGTTTCGAGTGCAAATTAACTATTTTTCGGGGGTCATCCTTTTACCCACCCAGAGTTGTTTTTTCTACCTCTCGTTTTGCATAGGTGGTATTTGTGGAGGTGAATCCAACCCTTTGTGTGAGGTCATCGAGAGTTGGTCGGATCATGTGGGGATTTTTTTGTAACTCGACGACGTTTGAAGTGTGAGATGGCCTAACGAGGTCAGGGGATTTTCAATTTCTTCGGTGCAATGGTAATTTCCCTACACCTATTAGGTGTCACAGCTACCTCAAGAGGGGGCTATCTAATTTGGAGGAATTAGTATCTAGGGTCATTTTTACAAGTGATCTAAGTTTGGAAAATTTTGGGTGAAAAATATAATTAGCCACTTTTAGGCCTATCATGAACACTTTTTGTGGTTTTGACATTAATATGGGAGAAGAGGTGTAGATGGTATTTTTAAGCGGATTGATCGCTTTTTTGTTAATGATTCTTTAGCCCTAAAATTGTTGGACGTAGTGAGATTCATTATTCATATGTGTGTTTGTGATATCTAGACTCTAGTGGGTTGGAGGTGGGTAGGCCATATCCCTTTAAATATAATCCTAGATGGCTCATGGATGTTTCTTTTAACGAGTTGCTGCCACAGGTTTGGGGATCTCCTAATTCTCCATGTGAGCTCTTGCCCATGATAGTTATATGGGAGAAGCTAGAATCTTTGAAAACTAGATCTCTCTATTTATCTATCGTATACAAGGATATAATTTTTGTTTTAGAAGGCCGTGAGAATGTAGAGGAGGAGAACATCAGGTTCAAAATTCAGGCTATGTGGATAGATGTAGGGAATGAAAATACAAAGTTCTTTAATAACCATATCTTGTTGTGGAAACATCCGAACTCCATCGAAAGGATTTGTGACTCAAATGGGAATGTTTTTAATAGTGAGTCCTCTTCGGAATGTGTTGTTGTTAAGTATTACATGGAAAAATTTCAAGATAGGAATCATGGTTATGGAGCTCAACCTGTATACATTGAAATGGTACCTAATTTGGTCACCCTGGAATAAAACGAATCACTAGGTTGTGCTATTAAGTGTGATGAATTATTATCAACCATGCAAGGAAGTGCGAAGGAAAAATTTCTGGGGTGTGAAGGGTGAGGGGTGGAGATGTTTATACACTTTATGGATTTGATTCTTCCTTATCTGCTCGCAATTGCAAAGGAAATTATCAGGAAAGGATATATACCATGGGTGATCAATGCCACCTTTCTCTTGCTAATTCCAAAAAAGATTGGGAATTTTAGACCCACATATCTTTGCAACACTATTTACAAAATAATATCTAAATTTTTGGCTCATTGGGGTTTTTGGATACTTACATGCTAGTTGTCGAAATTCCTCTAGAGTGGAGAGTGTTTTTAATGTATGGAGTATAAGGGTGGAATACTATACACTTGTACATATGATGGTCTATATGGCGAAGTAGGAATGATGCTAGATGCCTAGACTTACCTTCACAAAATATTGAATAACACCAATATGAAAACAAAAGTAGAAACACTACATTTTTCAATAAAGACAATAATTAGACTAAGAATTTTGAGGAAATTTACATGATTTCAATAATACAAATAGAAATAATAAATAATATAGCTAACTTTAAAATATAAATTTACACATAATAGCATAGCAAAACAAAGGATGTTAACTTTAAAATATAAATTTACATAGAATAACATAGCAAAACGAAGAATTATATCTTTAAAATATAAATTTACACAGAATAGCATAGCAAAACGAAGGATGCTATCTTTAAAATATAAATTTACACAGAATAACATAGCAAAATGAAGACCTTGAATGGGGACATTAAATTAAATTAACTAAGGATGGTATGTTTAAAATATAAATTTACAGAGAATAGAAGAGAAAAATGAAGACCTTGAATGCGGACATTAAATAAAATTAAAGCAGTTTACATAATGAGTAATGTAAAATAATGTGTGTCTATATATATATATATAGGGACCACTCCCCACTCACAATGGCTTCTAAGATCGATGATTCTCCACTCTCCACTAATTGTGATTCAAAGATTCAAATCACAGTATCTTTCCTTAGTCAGTCTGTCTTGCCTTAACGGATACGTTGGGAGATCTTGATCTTAATCTTTGTAATTCCCTTTATTCTCTTTAGACGTTACAAGAATTTCTAAGGTTTTATCTCTTAATTTTTTATGATCTTATTTCTACAGGATTCAGGCACTCAAGGAAGATATGGATTGCGAGCAGCAACCAGGGAAGATCTTCGTTACTGGCATCCCAAGGGAAACTACAGAAAATGACTTGAGGGAATACTTTAGTAGCTACGTCCAAGTACAGCACACAGACATAAATCTCTGAGGTTTTGGATTCATTGTTTTCGTTAATCCCATCATGACAGACGAGGTTGTCAAGATATCCAACCACACTATTGGTGGAAAAGGGTAAGTGCATTTTCTATAAAATATTAATCAACATGCAGTCAGTAATGGGTAACGGCTAACACATATTTGTGTGTTTCTTAATCAAATAATTAGGTTCAAGTCAAAAAGGTAGTTTCTACTGTCGATATGTGGAGAAAAAAAATATTTGTAGGTGGGTTAGCACCGACGGTTACTGACAATACGCTGAAGGAATACTTTGGTAAATTTGACACAATCGTTGAGGCTGCTGTAAAGTATGATCACAACACTAAAATATAAAGAGGATTCGGTTTTATTCTGTATGATAAGGAAGATGTTGTGTGTTTAGTTTTGCAAGAGAGCCATCATGAGATCAACGAAAAAGCCATTTGTATATTTCCAACAATCCCGAATGGCTTACAACCTTGCAGTCATAGAGGAGCTCCCATCAGATCACGCTGCTTTGAACACTTTGTTGTCCATGGAGGTGCCGATAGCACTATTCATAGAGGAGGTCCCATCATATCAGCTCGCTTTGAACGCTCTGTTGCCTCTGGAGCAGGAAATCCGAATAGACACGTGGAGGTGGAGTAGGAAATCTGAATAAACCTTCCACAAGAGGAGGTGGAGGTGGTGATGGAAGTTGGGCCACCTTTGTAAACAATCCTCCTCCTCAAAGTTCGAACATTTGGAACGTTCCTCAGTTATTTTATACAAATGCCTCCGACCTTAAAAGTCAAAGTCAAACTCCTACTCCTGATTGTAGTGACGATGCTGCTCTTAGATTGATTAGGTTTTTGGACATGTAACATTTGATTTGATTTGATTGTATAAGTGAAATCTAATAATAAAAGATGGATTATGGTAATTAATGATCTACATGATTACATTGATACATGCAATTTGAAAGATGGATTGTGTTAATTAATGATTTACATGATTACAGTGATACCTGTAATTTTAATGTTCAAGTAAATAGCTTCTTGTTTTCATAAATTAAATAATAATTTATTTTTTTTCCTTTTTTTTCGTGAAGCATAGAGCAATGAGTGCTGCACAATTGGTGGTATTTGGAGGAGGGAAAAGCAGAATAAATAGGAGAGGAGGGAGTGGAAGGATGGTTGGGGATAAGTGGAGGGTGGGAATGCCATGGAGTCAGGTTCATGGGAAAATAACAGGAGAGAGAATGGTCATGGCAGACCTGCCATAAAAAAATCCTGGAGGCACAAAGGATCACGATGACAGTAGCCACGCATAGGGGAAAATTCATGGAATAGGGGAGTAGGTGATGCTATCTTGGGAAAGGAGTTGACCAGGGGGGCTGTTGCATGCTTTGTTGGCCAGTGAGTCAGCTTTCTTGTTGTTAGACCTCAGGATGTGATAGAAGGTGAGACCTCAAATTTACTTACTCAAATTTCAGCACCTTGTGATGAGTCTGTTGAGGGTGATGTTGAGGGGGAAATTTGAGTTCAACATCATGTTGATGACTATTTCCAAGTCTTTGAAAATCATAGCCTTTTGGATATTTAATCTTTTTATAATTTGAAGGCCTTGTAGTAAGGTGTATGCTTCTGATCTATTATTTGATTGTTGACCAAATCGCCAATCAAATATGGGAATGTTGTTGCCTTGCTCATCCAAAGTGTGGCCTCTAGCTCCTGCTATTCCAGGATTTGCCTTTGAGGCACCGTTGAAGAAGAGTGCAGGACTTTTGATTCCATCAAGCCATTAAATGAACTATTTTTCTTTAAGCCTAATCTTCCACTAATCCTTGTGAAGATGTTAAAGAGCAATATTTTTGTTATACTTCAGGAGTGTGTCAAGAACTCTTCCGAGGAGAAGTCTTTCCTCGACCTGCAAATCATTGAATTTTAGTTTACTATTGTTTTTTGTAAGAATGGTCTCGACAATAAGGCTCCAGGCCTTGCTATGCACTTTTCTAATGCAAGGTTTATGATCTTGAAAGGTGGCTTTGTTCCTCATAAGAAAAATGTTCCAAACAAGGACATAAGGAAGAGTGTCCCACACTCTTTTGGAAAAATTCTTCCTCATTTTCCCCCAGGGGTTGCTCTTTTTCCAAATAAAAACCAAATATGAAACCGAGTTGTTTGCACCCATCTCAACATGAAAGATATCCGAGAGAGAGTGCTAACAATTTTTAGCAAAAGAGCATTCTATTAAGAGGTGGTGAATTTTCTCCTCTTCCATGGATCATATGGGGCATCTAGAGGCTCCATGTATGCCACTTTCTTTTAGATTTTCCATTGTCAAAATCCTCCCCTTTACCAAGGTCAAGATGAAGATTTTTATCTTTGGGAGTGCTTCAAACTTCCAGACCTGTTTCCAGATTTCCCACGGAGGAGTAGGGAATTTCTCATTTTGAATAGACTTGTATCATGATTTTAAGGTGTAGGTAGACCCAGAGAGGCTCCATCTTTAACTATCTTCTTTATCTTTTGCAAGAGGGGCAGCTCCATGGAGTAGATCCTCGAGATTAGCTTTTTCATTGTGGAGGTGGGGTGGAAAATTTGGAAACATCCATCCCGTACAATTTTTATTACTCTCTTCCCAAATTGATATTTGAACTAGGGTGTTAATCCCATGCTCTGGAAGATGCATTTGAATGCGCAGAGTGCTCAAATTGTTTAAAAGGGGAAGCTTACCCATTATTTTGTCCTCCCAAATGTTTATTTTGCGTCCTCCATGTGGAACTTTGGAGGTATCATTGCGAAGAAATGGGATGGTTTTTTACAAAGAGCCCAGATGCGAGAACAAGGCCTGTTTGGGATGAGTTAATCTAAAAGGTTTTGCCTTGAAGTAGAAATATATTTTCTTTCCAGCACTTTCTTCCACCATGTTTGATGCCAAGTAACTAAGTGCCACACTATTTTTCCTCCAAAGGAAACATTCAACAGTTTGGGTATGCGAATATAAAGGCCACCATTTTCATATTTTTGGGTTACCTCTCTCCATTTGACCAGATTGAACTTCTTTTTCTCACTTTTACCACCTTCCCATAAAAAGTGTTTTAAAATTGATTCCATTTTATGTTGGATACTGATAGGAGCCTGTAGCAAAGAGAAGTGGTAAAGAGGCAGAGTGGAGAGGACAGCCTTTAAGAGGACCATGAGCCCAGCCAGATTGAGCCAGGAGGCTCCCCATTGTTGGACTTTCTTTTTCATCTTATCAATGATGATGCTCCATACCTTTGTTCTTAACGGTCCTATGCTGACAAGCATCCCTAAGTAGTTGAAATTATTCTAGCTCCATTTTTAGGGGACCCCAAATATTTGGGCAACACTATGACTGTTTTTCATAGTTGCATTCCATCCATAAATGTAGCTTTTATGGTAATTGATATGTCGTCTAGAATAGTGCATGAATTTGTCAAGCAACATTTTAAATCTCTTGGCATTTATGCTAGTAGCTCCTCCCATTAGTAGGGTGTCATCACCAAACCGAGAATGGTTCATGTTTTTGACCCCATTGCTCAATTTGATACTTGTGATTAGGCCAGCTCTGCGATTGTGTTCCAATGCCCTACTGAAAGATTCTGCCATGAGAATGAAGAGGAAGGGGGATAAGGGGAAGCCTTGTCTTAAGCCTCTAAAGGATTGGAAATAATGTCTAGGTCTTCCATTGACCAGAGGGGAGATCTAGGGGTTGGATATGTAGCCCTGAATGAGAGATATGAATTCTGCTTCAAAGTCTATTTTACTTAGGACAGAGAGGAGGAATGAGTGCCTCAGATTGTCGAAAGCATTGGCAGGATCTATTTTCAGAATGAATCCCTTCTTCGATCTCATCATGCTGGAGCGAATAGCTTCTTGGACCAACAATATGGAGTCACTTATTTGCCTATTTGAAATGAATCTGCCTTGACTTTCAAAGATAAGACTGGGGAGGAATATTTTGATGCGGGTGGCGGGGATTTTGGTAATAATTTTATAAGAGGATTTTCCCCCAATATTTGTTTTCCTTTGAGCCCATCAGATCATTTTGATGAGGTCCTTTTTAATCACTTCCCAGAAGGTATGATAGAAGCTGATGGATAATCCATCTAAGCCTGATGCTTTGTCAGGATGGAGGGTCCAAATTGCCTTGATAATTTCAACCTCTTCGATGTTCCTGGTTAGGGAGGTGTTTATCTCTTCAGTGATCATCTTAAGAGTGTGAACCAAGAGATCATTGTATTCCTCTGCCTCTATAGTTTCAGTTATGAGGCTTTTATAATGGCAATGGGTTACTGATTTTATTTCATCTTGCTCAGTTTACATGTTACCTTCTTCATCAGATATAGATGTAACAATGTTTCTCGATATTCTGACAATGGCTTGCTTATGGAAAAAGGATGTATTTTTATCCCTAGCCTAAAGCTAGAGATTCCTGGATTTAAGTCTACATTTTTCTTCTTCCTTTCTATTTGTGTTATATAAATCCCAATAAAGTTCTTTTTCCTACTCATGGTTTTCTTTGGTCACCCCTCGGATATCTATATATTTTTCTATTTCTTCTAACTTTCTCTTAATGTCCTGCTTAACTATGTTCAGTTCTCTATAATATTCTTTTTCCCAGCCTTTGAGAAGAGTGCGCACAACCTTTCGTTTTGTCTCCCATATTTGCATTGGAGATCCCTCAACATGATGTTGCCAATTGCTTTCCGCAATGAATCTTGCCTCAGGGGAGTCACTCCATATAGGTTTGTAGCAGAAAGGAAGAGGCCTGAGGGAAGATTGATCACTGAGGACAAGGGTAACAAGACAGTGATCCGAGGCCGAGCAGGGTATGATGGTGGAGGTTTCAGTAGCGAAGTGGGAGATGAGGGAGACAACAACAAAAAAGTGGTCAAGTCTTTCCATGACGTTCCCTGGCCCAAGTCTGTGATTGCTCCATGTAAAACTTCTATTTTTGGGGATGATGTCCGCCAAGTCATGTTCTTGTATGATATTCTCCAACTGATATTTTAAAAGGTTTGGTGTAAAACTGCCCCCTCTTTTCTCTTTTGCATGCATAACCAAATTCATATCCCCTCCAATGATGACATTGTTATTATCCTCCCCTTGCATGTTAGATTTTAAAGTGCGCCAACAAAATTCTTTTTCTCTATAGTGGTTTGGGTCATAAATGTTGTACACTATTATCATTACATCCTCATGGATGTTTTTTAACTTGACTTTTATCCAATCTTGGGCCTTTACAATTGTCAGCTGCTTCCATGAGTTCTGGTTCCATATTTTTGAGTTCTAGTTCTACTATTATGCCTGTGTAGTTTCTGATTCTGTTAATGATGTTTCCCATATCTTTTTCTCCTTGCTTGGTTTCTTGGAGAAGAACTATATCTGGTTATTCCTGTTTAATGAGATCTCTTAAGGCATTGTTTTTATAGGGGTTCCCTAATCCCCTACAGTTCAATGAAAATTCTTTCATTATTTCAGGAATGTAGGTTAAGACCCTGTCTTCCCTCATGTTTCATTTTGGTTAAAGTATTTGTTGTTAAGCCCTCTAATAAAGGTCTCTATTAGGTGTTGCATTCCTAGAGCAATGTCTTTCTAAACTGCTTCATCCCTATGGTGTTTAGAAGACTTTCTTCCTGGTCCAGTTTTTTTTAAGGTTTCCAAAACTATTTCCAACTTCTTTGTTTCCTTCCTGGTGACTATCTGGGCAGATGATGGTTCAGTTGGGGATGAAGGAGGAAATGATTTGGAAGGGAAAGGATGAGGTATAGTTTCGGAGAGGAAAGTGGGGAGGGGAGCCTGTGGGGGTTCCTCTTCCAGAGAGGCCAAGGAGGTAAAGGGGTTGGAGGAGGTAAGGGGGGGTCAGGGGTTTGAAAGGGCTTTGGAGGGGGTTCAGGATGAGTTTGGGTGCTAGGGCTAGCAAGGTGTGAGGATGGATGGCTTGTTTAAGCTCCATCATTTCTAGGATTTGGGCCAGAATTCTTCTTTTTTATGACTTCCCATTATGATTCAGGGTCAGTGTTTTCAACCTCTATTTCTTTTGTGCATGTATTAGCAAAATAACAGTATTTTTGGTATATCTTGCAATTGAAGGGAATTTTTTTGTAGTCGAGCTGGTGGATGTGCATCTAGTTTTCAACCTTTAACTTGATCGCCTTTGGAAGTCCTTTCCCCAAGTCTACCTCTACCCAGATTCTTGTACAAGCTTGCATGTTGTCCTTCGGCTCACTTCTGTTGATGAACTTACAAACAACATTCCCAATCACTGTAACTGAATCGTCCCCCCAACAATGAAGGGGAAGATGTGGAAGACGAACCCACACTGGGACAACATTAGGAATGTCGAGTTCAGGATCAAAGTCTGGTGTCCATTTTTTTAGATAGAGCCATCTGGTATCCATGAAGTATGGCCCATTCATAAAGATCATATATTTGTCTTCCTTGGTCTCGAAGTGGAAGGTATAGACAAAATCTGATAGAGATTTTACCTGTTATTTTGTCCATCCAATAGCGCTTCACCCATTTCTGGACCTTTTTTCGACGAAGGCCATAGTCCCGTGAATTTCCCAATGAGACCTTTCTTCATGACAGAGAAAGCAGCCATTCAAGGGATAGCAGGGGGAAATGAGACTTCCCAGATCCCATTCAATTTTTTTACAAAATTGAATATTGCAGGCCTCGGCTGATGCGGATTGAGAGAGCTTATGAGTGCAGAAAAACCTTATGCATTCTCAGAGGGAGCGACAACCTCCGAGATGGTCTCTAGAGGGGCCATGCAACCAGGATCAAGCAACAGTAGGAGGGTTGAATCATGTGCGGCTGTGTAGATGCTCCAAACCTAAAAATTCCTATTTGATAATATTTCCCCGCTCTAGACGCTCTTAGAATATTAAATTTGGAGGAATTAGTTTGCATGGTCATTTTTACAAGTGATCCAAGTTTGGAAAATTTTGGGTGAAAAATATAATGAGCCACTTTTAGGTCTATCATGAATACTTATTGTGGTTCCAAAATTAATGTGGATTTATATTTCAGAATATACACATTGATACCTTTCTAATGGTGCAAAAATCAACTCAAACAAATCTTGTATGAGAAGTTATGCCTCCCAAAAGTTAATTATTCTATTGAAATTGAACACCATAATTTGTAATGATGCCATTTCAAACTCCATTATTAATAAAAGAGAGTCTATCCACATGATCATGATGAATAATACTATAGAAGAGTCCATATTGTATCTCTAATTAATAGTTTAAGGTGTCAAACTTAACCACTGGTAGTATATTGGGTTGTGCTATCACTGGTAGTATATAGCTGGTGATCTACACAGGAGAAGGAATCGAGATGAGGAGAGGGATAATGGATTCAAGGAGGCAAAGAAGGCACTCTTAGACAATGAACAGAAGCCCAGGGATCGTGAAACATAGAGAAATGAGCGCTACACAACTAGTGGTATGTGGAGGAGGGAGAAGCGGAATATATAGGAGAGGAGGGATTGAAATGCTGGCTGGGGATAAGTGGTGGGAGGGAATGCCATGGAGTCAGGTTCACAGGAAAATAACACGGGATCGAATGGTCATGGCAGACCTACCATAAAAAAATCCTGGAGGCACAAAACATCACGATGACAATAGTCACGCATAGGGGAAAATTCATGGAATAGGGGAGTAGGTGATGCTATCTTGGGAAAGGAGTTGACCAGGGGGCTGTTGCATGATTTATTGGTCAGTGAGTCAACTTTATTGTTGTTAGACCTCAGGATGTGATAGAAGGTGAGACCTCCAATTTCCTTACTCAAATTTCGGCACCTTGTGATCAGTCTGCTTAGGGCGATGGTGGGGGGGAAAGCTAAGTTCAACATCATGTTGATGACTATTGCAAAGTCTTCGAAAATCATAACATTTTGGATCTTTAATATTTTTATAATTTGAAGGCCTTGCAGTAAGGCGTATGCTTCTGATCTATTATTTGACTATCGACCAAATCACCAATCAAATATTGGAACATTGCTGCCTTGCTCATCCAAAGTGTGGCATCCAGCTCTTGTTATTCCAGGATTTGCCTTTGAGGCACCATGGAAGAAGAGTGTGGGGCTTTTGATTCCCTTAAGCCATTCAATGAACTCTTTTTCTTTAAGCCTAATCTTCCACTGATCCTTGTGAAGAGGTTGAAGAGCAAGATTTTTGTTATACTTCAGGAGTGTGTCAAGAACTCTTCCGAGGAGAAGTCTTTCCTCGACCTGCAAATCATTGAATTTTAGTTGACTATTGTTTTTTGTAAGAATGTTCTTGACAGTAAGGCTCCAAGCCTTGCTATGCACTTTTCTAATGCAAGGTTTGTGAACTTGAAAGGTGGCTTTATTCCTCATAAGCCAAATGTTCCAGATGAGGACATAAGGAAGAGTGTCCCACACTCTTTTGGAAACAATCTTCCTCTTTTTCCCCCATGGGTTGCTCTTTTTCCAATTAAAAATCAAATATGAAACCGAGTTGTTTGCACCCATCTCAACATGAAAGAGATCCGAGAGAGAGTGCCAGCAATTTTTAGCAAAAGAGCATTCTATGAAGAGGTGTTGAATTGTCTCCTCTGCCATCGAGAATAGGGGGCATCTAGAGGCTCCCTTTATGCCACCTTTTTCAGATTGTCCACTGTCAAAATCTCCCCCTTTACTAGGGTCAAGATGAAGATTTTAATATTTGGGAGCGCTTCAGACTTCCAAACTTGTTTCCAGATTTCCCACAGAGGAGTAGTGAATTTCTCATTTTGAATAGCCTTGTATCATGATTTTAAGGTGTAGGTAAACCTAGAGGGGCCCCATATTTAACTATCTTCTTTATCTTTTGCAAGAAGGGCAGCTCCATGGAGCAGTTCCTCCAGATTAGCTTTGTCATTGTCGAGGTGGGGTGGAAAATTTGGAAACATTCATCCCTTACAATTTTTATTGCTCTCTTCCTAGCTTGATATTTGATCTAGGGTGTTAATCCCATGCTCTCAAAGATGCATTTGAATGTGAAGAGTGATCATATTGTTTAAAAGGGGAAGCTTACCCATTATTTTTTCCTCCCAAATGTTTATTCTGCGTCCTCCATGTGGAACTTTGGAGGTATCATTGCGAAGAAAGGGGATGGTTTTTTTTCAAAGAGCCCAGATGCGAGAACAAGGCCTGTTGGGGATGAGTTAATCTAAAAGGTTTTTCCTTGAAGTAGAAATATATTTCCTTTCCATCATGTTGTCATTCCTAGAGACAACCTTGAGTTGTGAAATACCGGTGCCTAGGACATCTTATATTAGCAAGGAGCATATGGTATAACAGAGGAAGTTATCAACAAAAATCTCTCATGCTATTTCCTAAAAAGCTAGGAATATTAATATGAATGGGACCAAGACCTTCAGAAACTGACACAGAGAAAGGGATACTGCAGAGGCAACATGAAAAAATCCAATATAGAAGCAACAGAAAATTCAGAGATAGCTTACTGTAAAGAGGGTCGATTCAAACATACCTCACAGAAATATATTATCAGAAGGTGTATGTAGTGGATAAAAATATTAAGAGAATATTAGTTATCATAGAGCTGAAATCCAGATACACAATACCGCCATATATGGGCTTACCAATCTAAGAATCCATACATGACAATAGCGTTTTAAAAACACCCTCCCAAAGAAACTAATATAGCAGAATTATGGTTTAGATGAATAGTGGAACAGAATATCATCCATGAGCCATATATAAAGTGCCCGAATAATTCGAGTATGGGTATCAACTAGGCTAAATCCATACCAAAAATCAGTGAGCCACTCGCATTCTAAAACATGATATAGGAAAGATGGATGAAATGAAATGATCTATTAAAATAACACATAAGAGAGAAAGTTACACAATGTGAAATACCAAAGACCAGAATCCTCTTAACAGATGGAACTCCTCCTCACTGAGACCCTACAGGCTCTGAGCCTTCATACAAGAGTTCGACAAAATGTATACAAAAATCTGTTCACTTCATAATTTTCTGATAAAATCTAGAACCCTAAATCATATGTTCTTCGGGAGCTTTATAGGAGAAAAGAAAGCTCGAAAAGGGAGTAGGTGATGAACATTTAATTTTCCTCATTAAGACAAGATGGCGGAAACATGCATGCCCATATGTTGAATGAATTTGTAGTTTTGTATGTACTCTGCTACCTGCTTACTGAAATAAATGCACTGGGTATAAATCTCTTCAGGGACACGGCAAAGAAGTAATATCTCATAGACATTCTGTCCTTTTCTGAAAGAGAATGGTGCTGAAAAGAAAGCCTTAAGGTATTTTTTCTGTGAATGGTACCCTCTGCCTTCTAACTCTAAATTATGGTTTAAGATCTTCAATGCTGAACGTTGAATTTCTCGATCATCCACTAATATTTCTTTGCTGCTCCATTAATATCTCCATCTGTGCAATCTGTGCTTTGAATGCCTCTGGAGGGCTTGACAGATTTTAACCCTGCTTTTTTAATGGAAGTCTTGTCGACATACCTTCCCAGGCCTTTCTCCATAATTCCAGCCTCTGAAAAATAGTCCTTTGATGTGCTCTGCGTCACTGCAACAGAGAATGAATCATGGCGATTTTCCACCGCTGTAACCCTGCAAACCCATAAAATCGTTATGAAAAAACCATGTGTGAGGGATGTAGATGCAGTGGGGATGGTGAAATGGTGGAATGGTGATGGCGGAAACATAACAGAATGACAGAGAAATACTCTGATTGCAGGTTGGCGGAATGCAGAAGATTACACGTAAAACCTTAGAAACAGGCTTTGGAATGGAATATGTATATGGGATGGGCGTGTGATGAACACACGTGGAACAAGTGACGTGGAGGTACAGAGTAAACTAGTGGAGAGGTAAGTGATCTGGAACGTCAGATCTTAGGAGGATATCGATGGTTGACAATGCGTCGGAGAACGATGGAACATGGACCAGAGGTACGGCTTCCCTTGGCTAAATCCCGCGCAGCTTCGTGGAGCGACTGCCATCGGATGGATCACCCCAGATCGGACGGCTCTCGTGAATATCGCGCTGTGTCTATGGACAAACGATAACATGTGATGGAGGGTGGTTTTTGAGCCATACGTAGGGACATGCGGTGAACGATGTACGAAATCGCTCCGAAATGAGAAATACCGCCCGCCTCGAAAAGGCGGTGCGATATAAACCACCGGTTTTGTACAGTGCACGGAGCGGGGACCACCAGGGCAGGAGTACTATGGATCGTTGATTTTCGGTTTAATCAGACGATGGACAGGTGATTTGGGCAATGAAGGGAGTGGGCCATGGGCGCAATGAAGACCTGCGAATGCCATTGGATCTATACAGATCGATGGTTATAAACTTTCCCGATGTATATAAGTGATAGGCGCCGTTAGGGCTAGCACTTGGTCTGGCACCTAGGTTGCATGGAGGAAAAGACTGAGGGGCTAGGGCTGAAAGGGCTAGGCCTTGTAGATTTTTAAATATGGGTTTTGTGGCCTTTTTTAATGTAATTTGGGGGGATAGGAAGGTAACGATAAGCAGAAATGGATTTCTCGGGGCAAAAGAGGGGTTTTGAAAGGTTTAAGCGAGGTTGCTTGTCAAAATTTCAATCGGATGTTGATATTATCAACATTGGCTCCATCTGGGGATGGCACGTTCATCCCTGAGCGTGTCGAGAACTTCGCAGGCCACCTGATAATCTTCTGTGCGAACTCTGCATCTTCAGCACTTCTAATTTTTCTTTTTCATAATTCATCACGACACCCACATTATTCAAATGACGGGGAAAATAGGAAACTAATATATAGTATGATACATCAGGCTATCTCTACCTGAATTAGAACTGGAAGTATGGTTTAAGAAACTGACCATTTACAGGGGCATCAAGCAAGTCACCCTATAAATTTTCCAACTTGGAAGTATTGTTACCTCCTTGTTCCATGATTTTGAAAGGACCAAGCCAATGTGGGTCGAATTTTCCATGTTTTCCTTTTTCAGCTCTCTAGATATCCCACCTGAGTACTAAATCACCAATCTGCAGATTCCTATCCTTAGCATGCTGATCAAAAAGGTATTTCATCTTCTCCTGATACTCTGTCAGCCTTTGACTTACCTGGTTCTGCGTTTCTTCCAATTCCACCAGCTGATTTATTCTCCTGGTCATATAATCAGGCTCTTCTTGACTCTCCTGCATGAATCGGGCTACTGGTAGGGCTAACTATATAGGGAATACTGCTGCCTTCCCATATACTAATTCATATGGGGATTTTCCAGTTGCTCTCTTGTTGGTGATTCTATTTGCCCACAAAGCGAACTTCAACTAGGAATCCCAATTTTTCTGATTTTCATTAATAGCTTTCTTCAGTGCCCTTACCAGGGTTTTATTGGAAGACTCTTCCAAGCCATTTCCCTGTGGATAATAGGTTGTAGAGTGACTTAGTGTGATGTTACACTGCTGACAGAAACTCAAAAACTTTCCAGACTTGAAGGCCTGTGCATTATCAGTCACTACTCTGGCAGAACAGCCAAACCTGGATATGATATTTTCTTCCATGAACTTTATTATCATAGTATTTGTGGCATTCCTCGCAGGTATGGCGTCCACCCATTTTTTGAAATAATCATTGGCAGTTAAAATCCACTTATGCTGACCACTTGATGGAGGGTGTATTTCACCTATAAATTCAATACCCCATTGTCGGAAAGGTTCATCCACGTGCACGGGAATCATGGGCAGAGGTGCTGATCCAAATGGAAAATGGCATCAACCCATGGTATGCATCTACCCATGTTATCCATCCACCCATGGAATTTACCCATGGTATTGTAAATGGCATCGACCCATGGTATTCATCCACACATGGGGTTTACCCATGGTATTGTAAGTGGTATCTACCCATGGTATTGGCCCATGGTATCCACCTATGGTATTGTATCTCAAAAAAGGCTATAAATAACAAGCCTCACTTTGTAAAAGGATAGATTGTCGGCCACAATGTAGCTTCTACTGTTATTCTCTGTTTTAATAAAACAAGTTTCCTTGTGGTTTTATTTTCTTTGTGTTCGCTCTTTTTTATGGCATTCTAATTTTGCAGATATGGTCACATCCATTTCAAATTTCTAGATTTTTGGGGCCTCCCCTCAAGATATATATCAGTGGTATCAAATTCAGGTTACGCCTTCATGGGAGTGAGGGTTTAAAACGTATTTCAATTTCAATGCTTTGCAGCAATCTTTAGCAAAATCCATGAATATTTTTGGGCGGCGAGTTTTAAGATAACATCTAAAAATTTTGGTGAAATTTTTTCAAAAACAAAGACCAGATCTAGATTCCTTGCGAAAAAAAACTCAAATTAAAAAAAAAATCGGCCAAATTGGAGTTCGGATGAGGGAGATATCGCTGATTCAAAATGAGTAATGTTGAAGCAATTTTTCTGACGACAATTCATGGACGGCGCCTCTCCTATCATTTTTCACAATTTTCAGTGAAAAATTTTAGAGGAATGGATATAGATCTAAGCTCCTCTTGAAAAATCACCCAATTTCAAAAAAAAATTCGGTCGAATCAGAGTCCGGATGTGGGAGTTATTGTTGATTTAAAATCAACTATTTTTTCAGAAATTTTGTGACGGCGAAACAGTTTCAGGGCGAATCTGCGGGTCTAGATTCTCCAGATAGTGGTTTCAAACACATGAGAAGATGAAGAATGATCATTTCATTTTCAAAAATAGGTTATAATAAATATTCAGAGTTATATTGACTGAGTTATGCTCATTTTAAATCTGGAGTAGCATTCGGAGCGGGTTCCCTTTGGAGACGTGCCCTCCCACCCCGCTTTAGTAGGCACCTGCTTCACATTCATCAATTTCATCATAGCAGCATTCAACTTGGGTTATTTGGAGACGTTCCCTCCCACCCCAAGCTATGTAGGCACCTACTACTTCATCAACAATCAGCATCACGGTTATGGGTCAACCGCACAAAATCTTTTTCATCGAAGTCCATTTGCTAGGCCGCACACTGTTAGTCACACAGTTGGTCACAAGAATTACAGGGTATCTCTATCCTCGTATCTTCGTTTATCATGGTTTTTGTTCATCCACAAACCCACACTTCATTGAAATCCATTTGCTAGGCCGCACACTGTCAATACCACAGCTGGTCACAAGCATTACAGGGTATCTCTATCCTCGGATCTTCGTTCATCACGGTTATGGGTTAAGTACACAAAACCCTTCTCTTCAGTGGCTCTTCATATTCAACAAAGGCTTCTTAGGAGGGAACTTCATGCAATGGGGACCATGGTATTTACCCATGGTATTGTAAATGGCATCGACCCATGGTATTCATCCATCCATGATATTTATTCGCCCATGGTGTTATAAGTGACCCATGGTATGTAACCACCCATGGTATTCATCCACACATGGGATTTTCCCATGGTATTGGCCCATGGTATCCACCTATGGTATTGTATCTCAAAAAAGGCTATAAATAACAAGCCCCACTTTGTAAAAGGATAGATTGTCTGCCACAATGTAGCTTCTATTGTTATTCTCTATTTTAATAAAACAATTTTCTTTGTGGTTTTATTTTCTTTGTGTTCTCTCTTTTTTCTAGCATTCTAATTTTGCATATCTGGTCACATCCATTTCAAATTTCTAGATTTTGGGGGCCTCCCCTCAAGATCTAGATCAGGTGCCAACTTCTGTCTTTCAGAAAATTTCTGACACTTCTCACAAGCTCTTACCCAGGCAAAAACATCTCCAAAAAGCTTGGGCCAATAGAAACCAGCCTTCAAGATTTTGTGAGCAGTGGCCCTCCAGCTATAATGACCCCCACAGATGCCTTCATGAAATTCAACCATTATATTCTCTACCTCATCCTCTGTGAGACACAAGAGTAGGATGCCTGCGGGATCTTGCCAATATATCCGGCCATCAACAACTATGTACTTCTATGATTTCAATCTCAGCGTTCTGTATTTAACTTTATTACAGCTTGGAGGGCAGCTGAGTGTGAATAGATATTCTACTATCTCTTTGTACCACTGACTAGTGAGGTACTTTACATGTATTTCTGGAGTAGCTACCCCAATTCCCTCTCGCTCTTCTTTCTTCTTAGATTCCTCACTTGTTATTATGGACAAATTTATACCCAGAGCCTGATAGTTTGATTCAGATAATATCTTGGCTAGCCCTTGTCCTTTCATCAGCTTGGTAGGGCGGATGTCTAATTCATACTCCTGTATTTTAGCAATCCACTTTCCCCTTTTTCCTTCACTATCCCCTTGGATAATAATATCTTTTACAGCAGTTGTAGGCACAAATGCAGTGATATGGGACTGCAAGATATACATTCGGAATGCTTTGAGGGATTTTACTAGGGCATATGCTTGCTTTTCCAATATGTTATACTTTAATTCTACATCACGGAGCACCTGACTGAAGAAGGAAATGGGCTGCTCGTACCCTTCTTCATTTTTCTGCAATAAAACTCCTGCTATTGTATGAGGTGATGCAAAAGAAAAGATCATGAAAGGTATAGCATAATCTGGTCCAGCTAGTACAGGGGCTTCTGCAAAAGCATTTTTTATCCTGGTAAAAGCCTCTCGTGATTCCTGTGACCATTTAACTTCATTATCTTTCTTCAGCATGTCGGTTATATGTCTAGCTATTTCAGCATAGTTAGGAATAAACCTCCTCAGGAAATTAATACTCCCTAGGAACATCTGTACCTCCTTCTTATTTCTGGGAAAAGCAATACCATTTATAACCTCTACCCTCTTAGGATCTATCTTCACCCCATATTTAGTCACAATGTGTCCCAAAAGTTTACCCTCTTCTAATGCAAATAAAGACTTTTGCGGATTTAGAGAGAGACCATACCTTCTGCATTTCTCAAAGGTTCTACACGGATGCTCAATGTGCTCAGTATCATTTTTGGAAAATATAGTGATATCATCGAGGTAGACTACCAAAAATTTATCTTGCTCCCCAACAAAAGCAATGTCCATGGCCCTCTGAAAAGTGGCCCCTGCATTAATCAATCCTAGAGGCTCCAACCACCTTCTGCAGGATGTGATCCATATTAGGCAGTGGATAATTATCTTTTAAGGATGCTCTGTTTAAATTTCTAAAATCCACACACAACCTTATTTCTCCATTCTTATTTCGGACAGGGACTATGTTTTCCACCCATTCAAAGTACCTCAATGGCACAATTATTTTGGCCTTTAACAGCTTCTTAATTTCCTTCTCAATGGAAGGAAGCAGCAGGGGATTTATTTGTCTGAGCTTCTACTTATGAGGCTTTGCGTCTCCCTTAAGTGGAATTTTGTGCTGCATAATATTGATGTCAAAAGTTTTCAAATCCTGATAGGACCATGCAAACACATCTTTGTAAGACTGAAATAATTTCTGGTATAGCTTTTTATATTCTTCTAGGACTTTCTTGGACAATTTTACAATTTTGGGGTCAGCTTCAGTACCAAGATTCAGGTCTTCTACCTGGTTTTCTTCTACCACTTTGCTTGACTGCAGTGGGACTTCATTCTTGTCAAATAACCTTTCTAGAGGCACCAGCAACTACAACACTTTATTACTTGCCATTTTATCCTCCCAATTTATTAAAATAACAAATAAGAGAGAAAGTTACACACTGTGAAATACCAAAGACCAGAATCCTCTTAACAGATGGAACTCCTCCTCACTGAGACCCTACGGGCTCTGAGCCTTCATACAAGAGTTCGAAAAAATGTATACAAAAATCCATTCACTGCATAATTTTCTGATAAAATCTGGAACCCTAAATCATATGTTATTCAGGAGCTTTATAGGAGAAAAGAAATCTCGAAAAGGGAGTAGGTGATGAACATTTAATTTTCCTCATTAAGACAAGATGGAGGAAATGTGCACGCCCATATGCTGAATGAATTTGTAGTGTTGTATGTACTCTGCTGCCTGCTTA
This sequence comes from Pinus albicaulis, assembly GCA_034641835.2. Classification (NCBI taxonomy): domain Eukaryota; kingdom Viridiplantae; phylum Streptophyta; class Pinopsida; order Pinales; family Pinaceae; genus Pinus; species Pinus albicaulis. The sequence goes on along the minus strand of CM076584.1, from coordinate 655,805,886 downwards.
CTGAAATAAATGCACTGGGTAGAAATCTCTTCAAGGACACGGCAAAGAAGTAAAATCTCATAGACATTCTGTCCTTTTCTGAAAGAGAATGGTGCTGAAAAGAAAGCCTTAAGGTATTTTTTCTGCGAATGGTACCCTCTGCCTTCTAACTCTAAATTATGATTTAAGATCTTCAATGCTGAACGTTGAATTGCTTGATCATCCACTAATATTTCTCTGCTGCTCCATTAATATCTCCATCTGCGCAATCTGTGCTTTGAATGCCTCTGGAGGGTTTGACAGATTTTAACCCTACTTTTTTAATGGAAGTCTTGTCGACATACCTTCCCAGGCCTTTCTTCGTAATTCCAGCCTCTGAAAAATATTCCTTTGATGTGCTCTGCGTCACTGTAACATAGAATGAATCATGGCGGTTTTCCACCACTGTAACCCTGCAAACCCGTAAAATCGTTAAGAAAAAACCATGCGTGAGGGATGTAGATGTAGTGGGGATGGTGAAATGGTGGAATGGTGATGGCAGAAACATAACATAATGATGGATAAATACTCTGATTGCAGGTTGGCGGAATGCAGAAGATTACACGTAAAACCTTAGAAACAGGATTTGGAATGGAATATGTATATGGGATGGGCGTGTGATGTACACACATGGAACGGGTGATGTGGAGGTACGGAGTCAACTGGCGGAGAGGTAAGTGATCTGGAACGTCAGATCTCAGGAGGAGATCGACGGTTGACAATGCGTCGGAGGGCGATGGACCGTGGGCTAGAGATACAGCTTGCCTTGGCTAAATCCCGCGCAGCTTCGTGGAGCGACTGCCATCGGATAGATCGCCCCAGATCGGACGGCTCTGATGAATATCATGCCGTGTCTATGGATGAACGATGATGCGTGATGGAGAGAATTTTTTGAGCTGTACGTGGGGACACGCAAAGAACGATGTATGGAATCGCTCTGAAATGAGAAATACCGCCTGCCACGAAAAGGCGGTGCGATATAAACCACTAGTTTTGTACAATGCACGGAGCGGGGACCACCAAGGCGGGAGTACTATGGATCGTTGATCTGCGGTTTAATCGGATGGAAAACAGGCAATTTGGGCGATGAAGGGAGTGGGCCACGGGCGTGATGAAGACCTGTGAATGTCGTTGGATCTGTATAGATCGACGGTTATAAATGTGCCCGATGTATATAAGTGATAGGCACCGTTAGGGCTAGCACTCAGTCTGGCACCCAGGTTGCATGGAGGAAAAGACTGAGGGGCTAGGGCCGAAAGGGCTAGGCCTTGCATATTTTCAAATATGGGGTTTTCGGCCTTTTTTAATGTAATTTTGGGGGGTAGGAAGGTAACGATAAGCAGAAAATGGATTTCTCGGGGCAAAAGAGGGGTTTTGAAAGGTTTAAGCGAGGTTGCTTATCAAAATTTCAATCAGATGCTGATGTGATCAAGACAGCACTTTCTTCCACCATGTTTTTTCCAACTAACTAAGTGCCACACTATTTTCCCTCCAAAGGAAACATTCAACAGTTTGGGTATGCGAATAGAAAGACCACCATTTTCATATTTTTGGGTTACCTATCTCCATTTGACTAGATTGAACTTACTTTTCTCACTTTTAACACCTTGCCATAAAAATTGTTTTAAAATTGATTCCATTTTATGTTGGATACTGATAGGAGCCTGTAGCAAAGAGAAGTGGTAAAGTGGTAAAGTGGAGAGGACAGCCTTTAAGGGGACAATGAGCCCAGCTAGATTGAGCCAAGAGGCTCCCCATTGTTGGACTTTCTTTTTCATCTTATCAATGGTGATGCTCCATACCTATGTTCTTAACGGTCCTATGCTGACAGGCATCTCTAGGTAGTTAAAATGATTCCAGCTCCATTTGTAGGGGACCCCGAATATTTGGGCAATACTATGAATGTTGTTCATAGTTTCATTCCATCTGTAAATGCAGCTTTTATGGTAATTGATCTACCATCTAGAATACTGCATGAATTTGTCAAGAAACATTTTAAATCTCTTGGAATTTATGCTAGTAGCTCCTCCCATCAGTAGGGTGTCATCACCAAACTAAGAATGGTTCATGTTTTTCACCCTATTGATCAATTTGATACCTTTGACTAGGCCAGCTCTACGATTGTGGTCCAATGCCCTACTGAAAGATTCTGCCATGAGAATGAAGAGGAAGGGGGATAAGGGGAAGCCTTATCTTGAGCCTCTAGAGGATTTGAAATAATGTCCAGGTCTTCCATTGACCAGAGGGGAGATCCAGGGGTTGGATATGCAGGCCTGAATGAGAGATATGAATTTTTCTTCAAAGCCCAGTTTACTTATGACAAAGAGGAGGAATGAGTGCCTCACTCTATCGAAGGCATTGGTATGATCTATTTTCAAAACGAATCCATTCTCCGATCTCATCATGCTGGATTGAATGGCTTCTTGTACCAACATGATGGAGTCAGTGATTTTCCTATTTGAAATGAATCCACCTTGATTTTCAGAGATAAGATTGGGGAGGAATATTTTGACGCGAGTGGCAGGGATTTTGGTAATAATTTTATAAGAGGAGTTGCCCCCAATATTTTTTTTCCTTTGAGCCCATCAGATCATTTTGATGAGGTCCTTTTTAATGACTTCCCAGAAGGTCTGATAGAAGCTGATGGAGAATCCATCCAATTTCGGTTCTTTGAAAATATGGAGGGTCCATATTGCCTTGATAATTTCAACCTCTTTGATGTTCCTGGTTAAGGAGGTGTTTATCTCTTCAGTGATCATCTTAGGAGTGTGAACCAAGAGATCATTGTATTCCTCTACCTCCATAGTTTCAATTAGGAGGCTTTTATAATGGCGATGGGTTGCTGAATTTATTGCATCTTGCTCGATTTACATGTTACCTTCTTCATCGGATATAGTTGTAACAATGTTTCTCAATATTCTGACAATGGCTTGCTTATGGAAGAAGGATGTATTTTTATCCCTAGCCTAAAGCCAGAGATTCCTGGATTTAAGTCTACATTTTTCTTCTTCCTTTCTATTTGTTTTATATAAAGCCCAATAAAGCTATTTTTCCTGCTCATGGTTTTCTTTGGTAACCCCTTGGATATCTATATCTTTTTGTACTTCTTTTAACTTTCTCTTAGTGTCCTGCTTAACTGTGTTCAGTTCTCTATAATATTCTTTTGCCCAGCCTTTGAGATCAGTGCGTACAAGCTTTCTTTTTGTCTCCCATATGTGCATCGGAGATCCCTCAACATGTTGCTGCCAATTTCTTTCCACAATGAATCTTGCCTCAGGGGAGTCACTCCATATAGGTTTGTAGCGGAAAGGAAGAGGCCTGAGGGAAGATTTATCACCAAGGACAAGGGTAACATGATAGTGATCCAAGGCTGAGCAGGGCAGGATGGTGGAGGTTGCAGTAGAGAAGTGGGAGATGAGGGAGACAACAACAAAAAAGTGGTCAAGTCTTTCCATGACGTTCCTTGGCCCAAGTCTGGTATTGCTCCATGTAAAACTTCTATTTTTTGGGATGATGTCCACCAAGTCATGTTCTTGTATGATATTCTCCAATTGATATTTTCAAGGGTTTGGTGTAAAACTTCCCCCTCTTTTCTCTTTTGCATGCATAACCAAATTCAGATTCCCTCCAATGATGACATTGTTATTATCCTCCCCTTCCATGTCAAATTTTAAAGTGCTCCAACAAACTTCTTTTTCTCTATAGTGATTTGGGTCATAAATTTTGTACACTATTATCATTACATCCTCATGGATGCTTTTTAACTTGAATTTTATCCAATATTTGTCCTTTACAATTTTCAGTTGCTTCCATGAGTTCTAGTTCCATATTTTTGAGTTCTAGTTCTGCTATTATTCCTATGTAGTTTCTGATTCTATTAATGATGTTTCCCATATCTTTTTCTCCTTGCTTTGTTTCTTGGAGAAGAACTATGTCTAGGTGTTCTTGTTTAATGAGATCTCTTAGAGCATTGTTTTTATAGGGGTGCCCTAATCCCCTACAGTTCAATGTAAATGCTTTCGTTATTTTAGGAATGCAAGTTGAGACCCTAACTTCCCTCATGTTTCATGTTGGTTAAATTATTTGCTATTAAGCCCTCCAATAAAGGTCTCTATTGGGTGTTGCATTCCTAGAGCAATGTATTTCTGAACTGCTTCATCCCTATAGTGTTTAGAAGACTTTCTTTTTGGTCCAGTTTTATTTAATATTTCCAAAACTATTTCCAACTCCTTTGCTGCGTTCCTGGTGATTATCTGGGCAGATGATGGTTCAGATGGGGATGAAAGAGGACATGATTTGGAAGGGAAAGGATGAGGTACAGTTTCATAGGGGAAGTTGGGGAGGGGAGGCTGTGGGGGTTCCTCTTCCAAAGAGGCCAAGGAGGTAAAGGGGTTGGAGGAGGTGGGGGGGTTAGGGCCCGTTTGAAAGGGGTTTGGAGGGGGTTCATGATGAGTTTGGGTGCTAGGGCTAGCAGAGTGTGAGGATGGATGGGTTATTGAAGCTTCGTCATTTCTGGGATTTGGGCCAGACTTCTTTTTTTTTATGACTTTCCATTGTGATTCAGGGTTAGTGTTTTCGACCTCTATTTCTTTTTTGCATGTATTAGCGAAATAACGGTATTTGTGGCATATCTTGCAATTGAAGGGAATTTTTTTGTAGTCGAGCTGGTGGATGTGCATCCGGTTTTCCACCTTCAACTTGATCACCTTTGGAAGTCCTTTCCCCAAGTCTACCTCTACCCAAATTCTTGCACAAGCTTGCATGTTGTCCTTCGGCTCACTTGTGTCGATGAACTTACCAACAACATTCCCAATCACTCTAACTGAATCGTCCCCCCAACAATGAAGGGGAAGATGCGGAAGACGAACCCACACTGGGACAACATTAGGAACGTCGAGATCAGGATCGAAGTCTAGTGTCCATTTGTTTAGATAGAGCCATCTCGTATCCATGAAGTATGGCCCATTCATGAAGATCATATATTTGTCTTCCTTGGTCTCGAAGTGAAAGGTATAAAAGCACCTACCACAAAATATGATAGAGATTTTACCTTTTATTTTGTCCGACCAATATCGCTTCACCCATTTCTGGATTGTTTTCGATGAAGGCCATAGTCCCATGAATTTACCAATGAGGCATTTCTTTGCGAGGGAGAGAGCAGCCATTCAAGGGATCGCAGGGGGGAAATGAGACTTCTCGGATCCCATTCAATTTTTTTACAAAATTTAATATTCCAGGCCTCGACTGATGCGGATTGAGAGATTTGATGAGTGCAAAAAAATCTTATGCATGGTCAGAGGGAGCGACAGCCTCCGAGATGGTCTCTGGAGGGGCCATACGACCAAGATCAAGCAGCAACAAGAGGGATGAATCGTGAGTGGCTGTGCAGACACTCCAGACCTAAAAATTCCTAGTTGATAATATTTCCCCACTCTAGATGCTCTTAGAATATTAAATTTGGAGGAATTAGTTTGCATGGTCATTTTTACAAGTGATCCAAGTTTGGAAAATTTTGGGTGAAAAATATAATAAGCCACTTTTAGGCCTATCATGAATACTTATTGTGGTTCCAATATTAATGTGGATTTATATTCCATAATATACACATTGATACCTTTCTAATGGTGCAAAAATAAACTCAAACAAATATTGTATGAGAAGTTATGCCTCCCAAAAGTTAATTATTATATTGAAATTGAACACCATAATTTGTAATGATGCCATTTCAAACTCCATTATTAATAAAAGAGAGTCTATCCACATGATCATGATGAATAATACTATAGAAGTGTCCATATTGTATCTCTAATTAATAGTTTAAGGTGTCAAACTTAACCACTGGTAGTATATTGGGTTGTGCTATCACTAGTAGAAAATGATGAAATTAGTGACTAGCTCACTAAAAAAGTTAGTCACCACAATTATTTCAAGTGAATTACTATTAAATTTGAGCAATTTTAAGTGACTGAACTAAAAATGACTAACTTAAACCACTAATTTACTCTAGGGATAAAATATACCACTAGATAATAAGTGATTAAACTAGAAATGACTAACTTAGATGACTAATTTAGTCTAGGATTAAAATATATGACTACATAATAAGCGATAAATTTAATAATGATTAACTTAAATGACTATTATAGTAAAATAATAAAATTATGATCAAATAACAAGTAAAACAAGTATATGAATTAGTCGTTTATGTTAGTAATTTTTAATTGTGTCACTTTAGAAATGGAAAATTGCAATTTTGATACCAAAGGGTTATATTTCACTACAGGGTCCCTGAATCCATCTACATTGTTAAAATTTAGAGGCAAAGGGGTCTCTGAATTGATTTATAGTGTTAAAATTCAAAATACCCTTTTGTCTCTAAAGTTCAACACTACATATGGATTCAAAGACACCCTTCCTTGAATACATCCGCAATGTTAAATTTAGAGACAAAGGGGTATTTGAGTCCATCTGCAATGTTAAAATTTAGATACCCTCATGTGCAATGCTAAAATTTAGGTAGATGGATTCAACTACCCCCTTATAGGGGTCCATGAATCCATCTATAATGTTAAAATTATAACGCTTTTATACAATCACTACTAAACTAACATAAAATCCGATATTAAAATGATTAACCACAACACATATTAACATAGTCAATATCCTTATCATACACACACACACACACACATATCTATATATATATATATATATATATATATATATATATATATATATATATATATATATATATATATATATATATATATATATAGGGTTATTCTCAATGACTATCATGACCACCACATTTTCACTCTAATTTAGTTTTTAACAATTCAATATATAAATATACATAGAATGAGAAAAGGTGGGTATCAATGTGGAATAAACACTTGGACATAGGAAGTTGGTCCATTTTTACTACTAACATATGGTGTTGGTGAAGCTATATCGAAGACCTCTTTGTTTCCTTCCCTCCATATTTTTTAGTGATCACCAGTTTGTTTTACTTTTCATTTTAAATTTCCCTCTAGAGACTTACTTACTAATTTGGTTGCAGTTTCAACATCCCAATGTTTCAATGTATGTTTAGATTTTCATTGTTGCATTGGAGAAAAAGTACCCATCCAGACTCTGTCCTACCCAACCCTAAGGTAATGCTCATCCAAAATGTTGACTTCATTTATTACGTTTTGATTCTAGTGTCATTATTTTGAATGTAGTGGAAATCTGCATTTAGGGTCACTTCATGTTGTTCTGATAAATTATGGGTGAGGTTATCCAAGTATTTTATGTAATTTTGAGGTTAATTTCAAATATTTTTGAAATGAAATTGTTCGTATGTTTAAATACCCAACTGTTATTATATTAAGGATTGGCTTTGAACTGCATAAAATAACTTAAGTGGTATGATGAATTCAATCCGTGGTTGGTAATGGCATTCTCATGATGAATTAAGTGGTATGATGAATTCAATCATGCTCTGCGAACAACTCATTCCATTTATAGCTTCAACAATGCAGAGTTGTGCAACCATATTAATACACTATTGGAGGGGTGAAAACCAACAAGGGTTCTGCAATAATAACATCGATAAACAAAACATCAAAAAGATTTTTTTTCATGAGGTATAACTTTTCAGGATAGAGGCTTCCTTAGAAAATCAATCCTATAAGTAGAAAATTTATCTCCTCACTACCACTTCAACAAACAGGCGTGGAGAACTTCTACTTATGTTTTTGTGCTATTTGGGAACTTGGTTCACAACATCTTGGAGGGGATCTTTAATGTGACCTAATTGGAGGAGTTTGAAGGATTCCATTCTTCATTTTAATTTAACAAAGGAAAATAAATTCCTACCCTAGAATATTATAACTACCAAAGCTAAGCTCTCTCACTAAATTGACTCCTTATTCCACTACAAAAATCTGTCCTCCCCTTCCCCACAATAGAGCTTATATGATTGGATTTTTGAAATAATTTTATAACCATGAACATGTTTTTTCATTTTCGCAGACCAAGTTTGTGAAGTGGAGTTGTATGGAAAATTGGAGGTGTTGAAGACTGGAATGGATAGAGTTATTACATGCACAGAACCTCAAGTCACTCAATATCCTCAGTCTAAAATTGTGAATTTTGTAAGGGAGTGAGGTGATGTTGTAGGCGCGACAATGACCACTCGAAGAGGCCATTACCTTAGAATTCCAATGGAGTAGTGGGTCATCGTTCCATGGACCATCATTCAATGAGAAATAAATATAGTATTAGCCCTACTTCTACTTATGCTCCCCTTCCTGCTTCTTCCCCTTCATCCTCATTGCTTAGAAGGTTTCAAGGGAAGGATTTGTTTTTGTATGGAAAATTCCACAATAAAGGAATATGTTGTTAGTCGGGAAACCATAATCTAGGAATCAAACTACAATTCCATTTACTTCTTCCTTTTATTTTCATTGCAGTATTCCTGAAGGTTTGATGTATTCTCATTTTTTTGAACTTTGGAGTCTGGAAATTAGTCTAAAATTTGTCATCATTTTAGAAATATTTTTCCAGACAATGTGAATTTTTTTTTTCACAGTGATGTTGTAGCAGCCCTGGAAAGTGGAACGCCCAGGAAACTTCATGGTTTCATGTTGATTGATGGGACTCGAACAATAGCGTATGGATTTACAGAAGATGGCAGAGAAACGACAACTGCTAGTTCAAGACGAGTCTTGGGTGATTGGGGAAGGTTCTTTTTAGCATTGTTTATCTTTAAATAACACTTGTATTGTAGCTTTATGGTTTACCTAAATGAACAAAAGAAATTTGAAAATGTTGATTTTCGACATGTATATAACTGTTCATTTTTTTAATGCAACTTATAAGTGTGAATGTTTTCTAAAGTAAGAATCCTTTGAAGTTAGATCCATTTTATGATTTGATTTTTTTTTAATGTGAGGAATGAGTTTGGGTGATGTTATAACCAGAAGTGTGCTTTACCCAGTTGTTAGTTTCAATCCATGAGAACGCATATGGATCTTGTGTGAAGAAGTGAAAACATTAATGCAGATCATCACGACATTCGTATTCGATCATGGCATGTAAGATTTGAGATGTAATCCATTGTATCTACAAATACAAGGCATTTTACTTTGGGAGAACACTAATATTATTATGTAAATGCATTCCATTTGTTTATTCAAATCTTATTTAACTTGAACAAATAATAATTCAACTAACTATCAACTAATGAATTGAAATGTTAGAACAAATAGGAGTTGCACTCTCAATGCAGATTTCAAATAAAGTGAATCATTCAAGAAACAATGTCATAGAATCTTAATCGAATGATTTTTTCTACAGAAAATGGAAATACACACACCAGCTAAAACTACAGAAATAAATGGAACCATACAAGACATAACTCAAACCATGCAAGGGGAAAATACTACTCCTAGTTGCACATCCTGAGTGGGCCCTTGTTCTGAAGGTCAAGGTGTTGAATCCATCACACAAAAATGTTACTGATGGAGCCGTAATGGAGTAAAGTATCTAGGATTTGAATGCATTATCTATAAATTACAAATTACACTTTAATTGTATATATCTATCTTATCTCCAAATTGAACCCTAAATGTGTTAAAACAAGAACTACTCATGAGGTAAGGTTGCTTATTTTTTTGAAATTCCTAAAAAATCCCAAAATACCTTGACAACGTCCTAAACTGAAGTCTAAGATATAACCTAATAACTTCCTCAATGGAATTCCTAGGTATAACCTAGCAACTTCCTAAAACCAAATTCTAAAGAATAACCTAACAACTTCTTGGAAATGGAAACTAATAGTTGCTAGAATTAACAGATTATATTTGTAGCTGGTGAGTTGATATTGTGGGGACTACATTGCCCTATAATTTGGGTGACATCTATGAACCTCGCTATTGTTTGGGAATTCCACCCTAGAATTGGCATGTTGTAGAATTAAGAATAATTTTGGAGCTTCCCTAAGGAAGTGATTATGGAGATTCTACAACCGTCTTTAATCATTCTTTGCCAGGAATTATGTGATAGGTGTTAATTCTACATAGAATGTTGATGAACACTAGTAACCGTAAACATATCATAATTGGCGAGATCAAAGAAATTTCAATCAAAATATTCATAGAGACTATCAAACACATTAATTTCCAATGAATTACTTAGTTCAAAACCAAATTTCTATAATAAGGTGGCTAAAAAATCTAGAAAATTTGATGTGTTAAGATTTGTATACTCATGAAAACCAAGATATTTATGAGGTTCACCATCAACCCCAAACTGAAAGAATCGTACACATGTGTGCAATAAATTCATCCATTTCATTATTATCTAATCTCCTTAAAATCATAAATTTCAAATTGGTTTGTACATTTTTTTTATGATAGCCCATGATTTATTCAAGTTACTCCAATTTTTCATGTTCACTTTCATCATTTATTTCACCAATGCTCTTCCAATTAAAAATTGGAGAGCATATAAAGGGAAACCTGAATCCAAATCCTAACCAAAATATTTAAAGGTGCATTACAAAGCTAGTGTAAAGGTGGTCCCTTAATATAGCTCGTTTGAAATTTGGAACTGTGTTGGGTTCCCTTCTCTTCATTTCTTATGTAAGTTCATTCCCTTTCATTTGGGAATTCATAGCATGGTCACTTCACGTATCAACAAAGCCTTTGAAATGCTCTAATAATTGCTCCTATTCCATTACCCATTGGATCTACGAATATGAAGTGTTTCAATAATGCTCATAGATAGCCTCTGATGGGGTATGATCTCTGCTCATACAAGCAACTCAACCTTGGATTTGTAATTGTTATAGGCCCACAATTATTCAAACCTTTGAATTTCATTCTACATAGTAAAGATAAATGCCTTAAAATAACATCCTACATAAAAGGATGAGGATTCCATCTTGTGAGCTTAGGAAGGACGTAATTGTGTAAATATAACTCACATTCTAAGTTCAACCTCTCAGGAATGCCTATGAAATATATAGAAAATACCTAGTTCATCCACAATAACAATTGGTAGATTCGAAGCATTCTTCTCTAGTAAAAATTAAACAATTTCTCCTCAAAATATAAGGCATAAACTTGGGAAGGTGGCCTACACGAGAACATTAAGGAAGCATAACCTCTTTCGTTTTCACTTATTTCCTTACATTTTTGAGATTTTGTGACTTTATCTTTAATGTATTCATCATATTTCTCCCAATTCTTATTATCTTCTTTGAGTTATAGAATTGTGCTTTTCTAGGCTACGTGTGATATAACATACTTTTCTTTAAAGGATGCAATAGTCTTCTCATGCCTTTCAAGAGTTTTATATCCGTTTTTACAATATTATGATTTATCTTCAATTTCGCAGGCTATGTAACTACAATACAACTATTTCAGGAGCTTCTAGAATTCTCCCAAAGTTTTCAAGAACCTATGCTTGAGAAGGTAATGAAACCTCACATTCAACATGTGATTTTTCCACTACTCAACACATGTAAACATAAATTTCCCTTATTAGGGATTCCAAAAAATATTGTTCCATTTCTTCAATAATTTCATTTTGTCTGTAGTAGGATTCAATAATTTTGTAGCATTTGTTTGGATTTATTTAACAATTGCTGCCCCAAATCCCATAGCAGATTTTGAGGCATGCCCTTGGGATTCTATAGCGGTAGTTATCCTCATCTTATTTTCTTCCTCTTCATTTGCTATATGTATTTCTATTGACTTATGTATTTCTTGAACAATTCTTCTTTGGGACTATCTAACCAAATCTATGGCAAGAACATCTGGTCTCCTTGTTTCTGTGACAGTGTCTTGTGGCTTGGTCTAAGGTTTTCTTTAGTGTGCATTTCTGAAACTCTCTCCACGACACTCTCATTTTTCCTTTTAGTTGTTGGATTTATAGTGAATTCTTCCCAAGTTACCTGTGGTGGCTTCCTCTAAAGATTTGACCAAGATTTGGATTAGCATATGGTGGGAAAGACTTGTCAATTTACCTGTTGGATCTCACAAGCCATATTTTGTAGTAACTCATCAAGAAATATAGGAAATTGGTTCTAAATTTTTTCTTTAAATATTAATTTTTCTTTAAATAGTAAATTGGTTCTAAGATTATTATTATTCTGAATAATGTGATCAATAAGAATATTTTTAGGAGGGAGGGAAAAATTAACCCCTTTATCAAGAACGCTATCAAAAAATTTTCTAAAGAGATTAATAACATTCTTAAAAATATATATATTATTATTATTGATTGGGTAACCATTATTATTAATATTAAGTATGTTTTTATTCATGCCCTTTTTATTAATGTTTGGATTAGGATATTTATTATTAAAATTGTTGTTAATGTTTGGATTAGGATATTTACTATTAAATTTGTTGTTAATGTTTGGATTAGGATATTTATTATTAAAATTGTTGTTAGTTAAAGTAAGATTGTTATCACTATTAAAATTAAATTTGATGTTATATGAAAATTTATTAGAAGTTAAAATAGGGAAAATGGAAAATAGGGTAGAACTAGGGTACCACGGGGAGAGAGTTGGAGAGGAGGATCAGTGGATATCGAGTTAATATGAGAGGCGGGGTTTAGAGAGGAGGAAACAAGGGTGGAGGGCTGCGAAAAAGAGAGAATGGAATGGGGAATGGAGTTGAACGACAGTCCAATTGAGGGTGAGGATGCAGATGGAGACGAGGTCGAAGGATGAAAATTGAAGCCCTGGGAAGAAAGATCAGCAATTAGGGCATTAACACCATTGACAACGAGGGGGGAACCAAAGGGATCTGAGATCTCAACTTTGGAAGAGGAGAAACAAGATTTAGAGCAACCACAATAGTCATTGTTGGAGCGGGATGAGATAAGACCAATGGGATCCAAACATGACGTGTTAGTTCTAGGGTTGGAGCATGAGGTGAGCACTTTAGTCCATCAAGAGAAAATCGAGCTAAAGAAACAAAGTTTCTTATTGAAAATTCTGAAAAAACAATACACAGAGGAATGTGTTCCCCTGACAACATAGAGAATAAAAAATTACTACGGAAATTAAAATTCACAGACAGATAGAGGGAAAAAATGCAGGAGAGGACTGAAACATATTTTTCATTCCGTCACACCAAACATATGAAATTACATAGTTTTTAATACGAATGGCTGAATCCTGAGCATTGAAATCAATTCAATGTAGATCGGACGTTTAACAACAAAAAATCATCCTGCGCTCCATTTCTGTTGTTTACACATGAAACAAAGTTCAACACAAAAGAGCAGACTTGAAATATTATATGTTTCAGCTCTGAGAGCACATCACATCCGGCGCTCTATCACAAATTGCATACCGATGATATTAACTTTTAACTTGGCACATATATGGGAAAACTTAAAGTTTGCGATATGCAATGTGATGTGGCACATCGCATCGCAACATAAATTGTTTGAATTTTGGGCGCCTATCCTCCTGAGCTTGTGGGTGCTTTTGTGTGCTATCCTCCTGATATTTCAATGTGCGCTTTGCGGGCACATCGCATCGCAAATAACTTATCTTGCGAGCGGCTTAAAACTTAAATAAGAAAACTTATGAAGTGCAGGCGCAATGCGGCTTAAACTATGGTAAGTTTGAAATACAAAGGATAAGGAATACATAGGGAAATACAAATATTTATGTGATAAAGGTATGTGGTGGGTCCCGGGGGATCACATCAGCAGAGATTTAACTTATGGTGAAGCGTTAAGTGGTAAACGCTAAATGTTGCAAAGTGCGGGCTGCAGTGCGAAAAAACACAGTAAGTGCGAAATGCATGAAACTAAGGAAATGGTGGAATACAAAGGTTTTCACGGTTTTTAAAATGCGGTGGAGGTAAGTGGCTCTCGCCGATATTGCATCGGCGGAAACTTAACAATGGAAAATTCTTAAGGGTTAAAACTTAAATGTTGCGGGCGACAAAGTGTGAGCAAGAAAGGTAAGTAATGCGGTGGGTAAGGAAATTAACACAGGGTGTGTAGCTCAGGTACTATGTTTGATATTTTGCATGGATTTCACAAAAAATGCCTTCGGGCCTGAAACCTGCTGCTTGTCCTTCCTGCAACAAAAAATTAATGAAGCGTGGGCTACTGCCACTCCTTATTCATGGCGGTGGTTGGGAGTTATTTCCAACACTCCCACTTAATAACAATTGTCGTCATGAATAATTCCCAGACACTGTCTGAGATAAACAAAACTCTTTTTTCCCAATGGATTTGTGAGGATATCATCAAATTGTTCCTCTAACCTGCAATGCTGCAAAACAATTTCACCATTGTTAACTAGTTCTCTTATAAAATGGTACTTTGCATCAATATGCTTTGTTCTCTTGTGGAAAACATAATTCTTTGAAAATGCAATTGCTGAGTTGTTATCATAATAATTTGTGATTCCTTTGTCCTTCTCATGACATAAATCTCTCGGCATCCTTCTCATCCAAACTTCCTGGCATGTTGTTGTTGTCGTTGCTACGTATTCAGCTTCTAACGTTGATAACGAAACTATGGGTTGCTTCTTAGAAGCCCATGAAATGGCTCTCGATCCCAAATGAAAGACATACTCTGATGTGCTCATTCTGTCATCCACACTTCCAGCCCATTCACTATCAATGTAACCAATCAACTTAAAATTATCAGCAGAGGAGTATAGAACACCATACTCCTTCATTCCATTCACATACCTTAAAAATTTTTTGGTTGCTTTCCAATGTGTCTCCTTGGGTGTTTCCATGAATCTGGATATTAAACTCACTGCATACATAATATCAGGCCTAGTTGCAATCAAATACATTAGACTGCCAACCATGTTGTTGTAAAATGTCAGATCGACATTCTTGCTACAATCTTCCTTGCTCAACTTCAACCCCATGACAATTGGAGTTATTGATGCTTTTCTTTTCTGCATATTGAACCTCTTTAAAACTTCTGCAACATACTTTTCTTGGGAAATAAAAATTCCCTTTTCATTTTTCTTTACTTCTATGCCCAAAAAATCTCTCAATAAACCCAAGTTAGTCATTTCAAATTCACTCTTCATGACTGCTTTAAAAATTAGCAATGAGAGAAACATCACTGCCTATGAAAATCAAATCATCTACATATAAAACAACAATAAGAATTTTACCATCATTTTCTTTGATGTAGAGTGTGGGTTCACAATCACGCTTGTCAAACCCATTGTCCACTAGGTAAGCATCAATCCTAATGTACCATGCTCTTAGTGCTTGCTTCAACCCATAAAGAAATTTCTTCAACTTACACACTTTGTGTTCTCGACCTTCTATCTCATATCTAGGAGGTTGTTCAACATATACCTCCTCTTTCAACACTCCATTCAAGAATGTTGATGTTACATCCATTTCATAAACTTTCCACTTGTGTTGTGCTACTATGGACAACATTTTCCTCACTGTCTCCATCCTTGCAACTGGTGCAAAGTTTTCCTCATAGTATCTTCCCTATGTTGCTTGTAGCCTTTGACAACAAGTCCTCCTTTGTGCCTTTCTATCTTGCCTTCAATGTTGTTCTTGGTTTTATAGACCCATTTCACTCTAATAACTTATTTTCCTTGTGGGATGTCCACTAACTCCCATGTGTCATTCTTTTCTATTGCTCCAATATCTTAATTCATTGCTTCAATCCATTTCTCTTCTTTGACTACATCTTCAAAATGGATTGGGTCATCAACACGAAAAAATAAAGCAACTAAAGAATTAAGACCAGCATTACTATTTACTTCTTCTTGCTCATAAATTTCACATAAATTTATGAATCTTGGTCTTCTTGTATTTTTTGAAGATGTGCTTGGAGTTTCACTTGAACTCGAGGGAGTTGTTGATCCCTGTGGTGTGCTTGGAGAAGAATTTCCTTGGTTTTTCACTGCTTCTCTATTGCTTGCTTGCAGTGTGCTCTTTTGATCTTGTGTAGGTGGAGGAGGAGCCACCATTGAGGAATTATTTTATGCAATGAATTCCTCTTTATCTTCATATGAAATAAATTTCTTCACATTCACTCTCTTCTCTAAACTTCCATCCCAAGCTTCTTATTCAATGAACTGAACATCTATGTTGATTATCACCTTCTTGGTTGATGGATTATAGATCTTGTAGGCCTTGGATTCATCACTGTATCCAACAAATATACACTTCTCCCCCTTGTTGTCCAACTTCTTCCCTAACTGATCCGGGACATGTGCATATGCCACACATCCAAACACTCTCATGTGAGTGAAAATTTGCTTTGTTCCACTCCATGATTCTTCTCGAACTTTGTTCATAACAACTTTGGTTGGACATCTATTTAAAATATAAGTTGTACAATTTATAGCTTCTGCCCAATACTCATTTGGAAAATTCTTTGCCTTCAACATACTTCTTACCATGTCCATGATGGTCCTATTCTTTCTTTCTACTACACCATTTTGCTAAGGTGTATACCTTATGGTAAAATTCTTGTGTATTCCATGCTCCCTGCAGAAACGTAGGAATTATTTGGAGATATATTCTCCACCTCTGTCAATTCTCAACACTTTTATGTAGTGTCCACTTTGCTTATCAACAAGAGCTTTGAAGTGGTAGAACTGTTCAAACACTTCACTTTTCTATTTTAGAAAATACACCCATGTCTTCCTTGTGTATTCATCTATAAATTTCAAAACATAATGACTGCCAGCTAATGATGGTGTTTGCATTGGTCCACACAAATATGAGTGGACAATATCCAAGGGTGTATTTTCCCTTATACTCTTTCCTCCTGGAAATTATTATCTCTGTTGTTTGCCCAAGATGTAGCCTTCACATAGGCTGTCTGGTTTATCTATGAGTGGTAATACCTTTACCATCCCTTTTCTATGAAACAAGTTCAAACCTCCGAAATTAAGGTGTCCAAATCTCAAATGCCATAACCAGTTTTCATCTTTCACTTCTTCTTGAAAGATTTCTTGTGTGACTGCTGCTACAACACCTCCTTCCTTCAAGTCTGATCTAATCATCAGAGGAAACATCCTCTTGCTTGTAATATGCACTCTTTCAATGACCTGTCTACTTGGAGGTATATCCATGATTGTGCACACATCATTCTTAAAAAACACATTGTAGCCCATATTCACGAGCTGTCTAATGCTTAGAAGGTTGCATTTCAGGCCAGGTACATAATAGAAATTTGGCACAAACTTCTTTTCTCCCTTCCTTGTCAATATTTTTACTCTTCCTTTCCCCATGACAGATACTTTGCTATTAGTCCCCGTTGTCACTTCAGATTTCACACTCTCATCCAGATTGGAAAACATTGCTATTTTTCTAGTCATATGGTTACTACACCCTGAATCTAAGAACCACACATATTCTTGTTTTTCTTGTGCTACATTACAAGTTAAAAGCACATTTCCTTGGTTTTGATTTTCTATTGTAAAATTTACACTATGTCTATTATCCATGTCATTTTTATTCTTTCTAAATTCCTTGGCATAATGCCTGTAATTTTTACAATAATTACATTGGACTTGAGATTTATCATACCTCTACCCTTGTGCTTGATTTTGGCTTAAGCCTTCGCTTGGATTCTGGTTGCTGCCCCTTCAACTTGTGCTTGTAGGGTTGCTTCTGCCACCTCTGTGTGGGCTTCTTCCTCTTCCTGGATAGTTTGATCTTCCTCAACCTCTACCCCGACCAAAAGACATTTGTGTCTTGAATGCATGCTCCAATGAGGATTTCGTTACTCTGTTCAGTCTATGTTCATGAGACATAAGTGATGCATGAAGCTTATCCACTGAAAACTGTGAGAGATCCTTTGTCTCTTCTGTGGCCACTACTATGGCATCAAATCTTGATGGTAGGCTTCTTAGGATTTTCTCCACTATTCTCCTTTCTTCAAGTGTCTCTCCATGAGACCTGATTTTGGTAACCAACCCAAACACGTGTAAATAATGATTCTATTTTATCAGACTCTTTCATACAGACAGTTTCAAAATCTCTCCTCATCATTTGAAGGTTTGTTGTCTTTACTTTTTCCATACCTTGGTAGGTTGTCTGGAGGGTATCCCATGCCTCCTTAGACTTTTTTACTGCTGCAATACTTGGGAAAATACTCTCATGTACTGCTTGAATGATATAGAAGAGGGCTTTGGATTCCTTATTCCTATTTTCTCTCAACAAATCTCTTTGTGCTTGTGTCAAAGCATTAAGTGTTGTTGTATCTGTTGGTTCTTGGAAACCATTATCCACTAGCTCTGAAATATCTTGTGAAGAAAATAGGGCCTTCACTGTAATGGCCCAATAATCATAATTCTTACCATTGAAATGTGTTAATTCTGGATTATTCAGGCTTGTGCCTGCTGCTGCCATCTTGACTATGTGAACATAAACTCTCTCACTGCTATAAAATATTTCTCACTATTGGAGACTTCTGCTTCTACAAACAATATTACAGCTTCTTCAGTAAAGAGAGTGAGCTCATGCTTCTTTCAATGAGAGCCTAGACCTGCTCTGATACCATGTTGAAATTTCTAAATAAACAATACATAGAGGAATGTGTTCCCCCGACAACATAGGGAATACAAAATTTTTGCGGAAATTAAAATTCAGAGATAGATAGAGTGCAAAAACACAGGAGAGGAATAAAACTTACTTTTCATTCCATCATTTACATAGTTTTTAATACAAATGGCTGAAGCCTAAGCATTGAAAGTAATTCAATGCAGATCGGACGTTCACCAACCAAAAATCATAATGCGCTCTGTTTCTGCAATTTACACATGAAACAACATTCAACACACAAAAGGATGGACTTCAAATATTATATGTTTCATCTGTGAGACCACATCTCATCTGACTCTTTATCGCAAATCACATACCGTCGATATTAACTTTTAACTTGGTGCATATATGGGAAAACTTGAAGTTTGTGATATGCGATGTGACGTGGAACATTACATCGTAACATAAACTGTTTAACTTGTGGGCACCTATAATCCTAAGCTTGTGGGTGATTTTGTGCCCTATCATCCTGAGCTTGCGATGTGCGCTTTGTGGGCGCATCGCATTGCAAATAACTTATCTTGCGGGTGGCTTAAAACTTAAATTAGAAAACTTGCGAAGTGCGGGCGCGATGCAGCTTAAACTATGGTAAGTGCGAAATAAAAAGGATAAGGAATAAACATAGAAATACAAATATTTATGTAGTAAAAGTATGTGGTGTGTACCACCAAATCGCATTGGTGGAGATTTAACTTATGGTGAAGTGTTAAGTTCTAAACACTAAATGTTGTGAGTGCAGGTTGCAACGTGGAAAAGCACGATAAGTGCAAAATGCATGAAACTAAGGAAATGACGGCTTACAAAGGTTTTCACGGTTTTGAAATTGCGGTGGAGGTAAGTGGGTCTCGTCGATACCGCATTGGTAGAAACTTAACATTGGAAAATGCTTAAGGGAAATGTTGCGGGTGGCGAAGTGTAGGCAAGAAAGCTAAGTAATGTGGTGGGTAAGGAAATTAATGCAGGGTGTGCAGCTCGAGTACTCTGTTTGATCTTTTACGTGGATTTCACAAAAAATGCCTTCGGGCCTTAAACCTATTGCTTGTCCTTCCTGCAACAAAAATTTACTGAAGCGTGGGCTACTGCCACCCCTTATTCATGGAAGTGGTTGGGATTTATTTCCAACATTTCTTGTCTCGGCAATCTAAATTCACTTCAAAGTAGGCACAGTTGGAGTTAATTCCAAGGATAAATCCTAAGGGATCGAAACTAATCTCAAGCAGAGATTCTGAAGGAACGCGTTGGAGGGCGACGAAGATTTCTGAAGAGAGGTCGATGCTATAATTTCATTCCAAACCCAGGAATTAAGAGCGAACATCTTCTTTTCACTGTTCTTGTTTGATGCTAGACTCAAAGCAGTATGATATCTAGAGAGATGAGACCTGCCACACTGCATCTTATTAAATTTTTTCGCTTGGTTCTTGTTGGAAATATCTTCTAAACGAAGAGCCTTCAATCACTCCCTAAGGAAAACCTGGTAGGAAATTTTCCAAATCCAATGAATATTTAATAACTTGTGAGATAAATACTGAATATCTCTTCTTACATTATATATTTCTGATCTAATTAAAGCCAAACTGGTTTTAAGTAAAATAAACTTGTTTCTTGGACAGTAGCATCAATATAGATCCCTATGGTGGCACTGGATTTTGAGTGGATCTGAATGTTTGTGGTGGCGCTATATTTTGAGTGGATCTAAATTTTTGGTGCCCCCAGAGCCCGATATCTCAACCACCCAAGTGATTTTAGATTCTATCGGCACTTATCATGACAATTGAACTAACTGAAAACTATGAGTTACCAATTAATTTCACATTGCAATTGACACATTTCCCTTAAATTAGGATAAAATGGCTATTGGGGATTCGTTTGAAATCTAAAAATCTGCCAAGAACTTGATATCTGGAATGATCCACAAAGATCCACAAGATCGGTTATCTACTTAGGATATCTTAGGTATGAGAACTTTTAGATTTTTCTTTCACTAAACTAGTAGGACCAAACCTGGAGAACTTTCATCACTCTCTCCTAAAAATATTATGCAATAGTCCTACCAATGATTTTTCGGTATAAGTCATTAAAGCTTTCCATAATATCAGACAATATTGCTTCAAACTCTATCCTATACGGAGAAGCATATTTCACAGGAGCATTTCTATTGTGGAGAATATTAGAAAGAAACAGGAGCCTTACAATTCTATTCAGAATAGGCATTTACAATATTGGAAAGTAACATGATCCTTGCAACTTTAGTTGGAATAGAGGTGTACTTTAGAGTCAAAGACTGTGTAAGTAACTCAACTACCTTGCCAACTACGTCCACATTATCTAGAGAAAACCTCATTGCTTCTTGTTAAAAGTGGAAACTAGGGCCAAATTCAACTTTGGCCAGTGCTTATGAGGAAGATAATTGCAACCTTGAATTCTTCTCATTTAGAGGACCAAAATAAATCTAAAGATAGTTAAATTTGGACAAGGAAAATATTTTCTTATTCAAAAAGAAATTATGTAAGTCATGATTTGGTTTAGGCGGGAAAAAATTAAATTAAATTTTTTTCAAGGTCAAATTATTATATATATTGGAATCCCTCATCCTTAAAATATCATCCGAAAATGAAATGCGTTCATATCTTGGGAAAACGTAGGTTAGAGGCTAGGAGGACATATTTTTTGGATCTCCTATTTTGGCACATTGGCCCCCACCAATCCGAGTTAGACATAGTCAGTTTGTCCCAAGTTTGAGTGATATTCTTGGTATCGTTTCTCGGTTAACATCTATCCATAAGTCGAAGAATATAATACAAAATACTTCGAGATCTATCCGGATCCTTGAGAGGCATAGGAAAGTTGAGAAGAAGATTTGTTTGACTCATTTTTCTTATGACTGTGTAGGTCGAGTTTAGGAGGACCTCGCAACGTTCAAGAGAAGCATCATGACAATATTTTCATGCTACTTCTATGGGATTATTTTTTATTATAGTATCTGCTATAATGACCCCTATTAGGTGCAAATATGAGTTTGGTTTGAATGTTGGACTAAATCCTAAGATATGGATCAAGACCCTCTCTCTAGAGTGTTGCAGTCTAGGAAGATTAGCGCATAAATTGAAGAACTTTTAAAGCATGGATTGAAGACATTCATGGGTTCTAGAAGCCTAATCAGAGGGATGCAAAATTCATAATTATGCACTCAGCCAATTCTAAGAGAAGGAGGAGTAAAATTTGACCTATGGTTGGAATAAAATTTTGAAGTGTAGATTCAAGTCTGAGCAAACTTCTTTGTATTTGGATAGTGGTAATTGAAATTCAATATAGATTCCTTATTTATATTTCTATATATTTGATAAACATTTGATTAGAATAATAAGAGGAATTTTTCAATGGTTTTCCCCATCAGGGGTTTTTTTCTTGGCTTGTGCCATATCCTCATGTTCTTGGCTTGTCCTCGACATTTATCACTAATGTTCTTTCATGAGTTACTGTCATATCTTAATGGTGAATGTGATTAATAATGAATTAATGAAATCAATTATGGGCTATTGAAGAAACTGTCTTAATCAAATAACATGTTAACCCAAATTAACATGGTATCAGAGCAAGGTTAAAGATGAACCCAAGATGGAATAAATGGAACTTGATCCTGAAAGAAACATTGAGAAGAAGATTAAGAAGAGAAAGAGGAACTTGCATAATATGAAGGTTTTTGGTAAGTAAACCTCCTCTTCTTAAGGAAAAAAATGAAAACCCCGCTAAGTCAACAATGAAGTCAAAATCCCTTATAATGAATTCCAGAAAACAATATTTTCATTGGTTGCTCGCACCTATGCTGTTTTTATTGAGGAATATTTTCCAAAAGATGTTTGATTCCAAGGTTCCAACTTGAAAAATCATATGTGAGGATTAACTATTTTATTTATTATGATGTTGATGGTTAGAAATTGAAGTGTTGAAGCAATCTTAGTGAAACCGCATGGCACATATGACATGGCTCATGTTTGGGCTTGTGGTTTGAATGTAATCAGTGAAGCGAAGGGTGTTTTATTTCTCTGCGTTTACGATGATGTGCCTATGTGGTAACAATGACATACGTTGGTTGTTCCTATTTCATATATCTGTAGCCATGTTGTCATTGTATTTCTTCCCATCTAGTCGCACATCTTCAAAATAGGTCATATGCATCATTAAATATCGTATCTCTTTACTATATGTGTCAACTCTTCACTGTTGATTGTATTTCATTGTTGTAAAGAATACCACCTCACTATGAGTTTCATATCACTAGAGTAGGTTGTATATTATCACTATGGTAGTTGTGTATCTTGCCACATCAATATGATATATGCTTTTATATATTCCTTAGCATGAGGGTAATCAAGAAGTATCCTAGTTTCTTTTATACTTAGGGTTCTTACTAATATAACTTGATCGTTGTTTCTTCCCTTATATAAAGTATCTACGATGATTGAGTGATGAAAACTCTGCTTATGATTACACTCTTGATATAGTAGGTCATATAAGATAAAGCCTCTATTACAGTTTTGTATGAACAATGAAAGCTTCCTTTCACATGTTGGTAGATTGGATGGGTAACATAATTCTTCATAACAATGACCTTATTGGTAGTATAGCAATAATAAAAACTAGTGCATGATATGAACAATATCTTTGATATACACCCTAGATAGATAACTCTATATTGCAATGACCCTTGGGGTATCAATGAATTAATATACCTATAATGGAAATGCTCTTACTCCTCCTTATAATGCCTCGAATGTGATTGAAACTCTCTCTCTCTCTCTCTTCCTTGGGTTTATTTCACTATGTTCACAAACGTAGTTGTGAAATCTGGTACAAAATATGAATTATACCCTCTCTCAAAAAGAATCATTATTTGAAGGCATATATTTTTTTTCTCACTCTTAGTTATTATGGATCTAATGATCAATGAAAAAACTATGTTTGTGGCAATTATCCTTTTTACAACCCACTTACTGATTGTTCCTTAAATTTGTGCACAAAAATTCCAAGGCACTACTTTATATAACTTACCATGTATTAAGTGCTTTTGCAGGGGCTATTGGGGAAACAGGAAAAGCACTATTTTTTTTTTATAGTTTGTATAACGATGGGGAATACTACTTATTAGATTTTAAGAAAGGGTAAAATTTCTCACTATCCTTTGTAAAAGGAATCTTCAAATTTTACATCTCTTCAACACCAAAAATAATAAAGGCCATCAATTGTACTTGTGTCAAGAGCCCTTGATAAAGGTTAAAAATTTCTCGGTATAATCTTCCTATAATATTTATGAACAATAAGAGAACACACTTATATTCCTTAAATGATCTAAGTGTTAGACCATAGTGACAATGAATCTTGCAACATAGTGATTCAAAGAAATTGTTCATGATGACTTCTTTTTGATCCATGATTACATGGTTGTGGCCTTCGAGTCATCAATGTGGTAACATATTTTTTATAGAAAGGGAGAATAATAAATAAATGTTAAAATTGACCTGTATCTCTTAAGGAGGAAAATACTTCCAGAAAAGATGAAGATCTCCATCTAGAATTTCCATATATAGATCTATGACATCAACATCATTTATATCAATCCAACATTATCACAATCCTATAGCTATGGGCATGTTAAAAAGAAATATGATCAACTAGATAACTTATATTTTGAAGGTTTCCCATTAAGAAGAAGTTGATGTTATTTGCCTAAGACCAAAATTGCAGCACTGCAAGTGAAACTCTCCTGCAATCATAGTCGAATAATAAATATCATGATAGATAATCCTTATAAAGATTGAGTTGTTTCGTATACATGGAAAAAATCATTTAGCATGCTCATGGTTGAAGGCTAGAGGACCATCTGGTGTAAGGCTACAAAGGGACCTATAAATAAGAATCAACATTATTGTCCCACTTTTTAGACAACAAGCTGAATATTGGGGTGTAGATATCTTGATGGATATGCTCCGAACCAACTTAATTTTTTGATGTTCAGAGGGAGATATGATCTGATAGATAATGATCCTCTCATACAATAGGAATTTGATATCTTCCTTTGAAAGAAAAAGTGGAAGTCATGGAAAGACCTATTTTTTATTCAGTACATTGGAGAGCCTCCAAGATTTATCATTTGAGCAAATTTCTTACAACCTTTCATAACCTCTTGGAAAGAAGTTGACAATATGTGCACATATAAGTGATGTGCCTATTAAGGCTGACCTTTATATCTATAAATTAGAATGGATATCATGATTATCACGCTGCCATATGGACAATTTCCACTTTAGGAATACAAGCTTAGACTTGTGACCGCCCTATGCAAGAGGGAGGAAGAAAAATTAAATATCTTCTTCATTCAGAAGAAAAATATTTCTTATGTGTTGTTGTAGTATGATTAATTAAAAATAAATATGTTAAATAAAAGTTCATGTATAAATATATGCCACTGGAAAGAGTTATTGATGATTGAATCAGAAAAATCATCACCTAGATGTAGTTTGTATTTTCAAACAGCAACATGGATCTATGGTTAAGATTGAATGTTGAGTTGTGGGAGTTCCTGGGGGCCTTGGGTACTTGTTGAACTATGAGTGACCATAGGGTGAATCATTCGACTTCCCCTAGTGGAGCGCTATGAAAAGGGTGAGTGATTCACCTTCCCCTCTGATACCCCATGGTTGTTGACATATGTAGGGTGAGTGGTTCACCTTCCCATACAAGTGATGAGATATGCATAGGATGAGTGTTTCACCTTCTCCTATGGCATATGAGCAGGATGAGTGGTTCACCTTCTCCTGTGGGTATCCCTATGAGAGATGCTTTTAGGCATTTTTTGACCTATAGGTGGGACATGGTTCATCCTTTCCCTGCATATAGGATGTCCATTCCCTATGATTGATGGTTGACATTTTGGTGGGATGTGGTTCATCTAGGATTATTCCTACTATTTTTCATTTGCATGCATATAGAAATTGGATCATCCTTTCCCTACTCTTTTTGTTTTGCATGTATGTAGGAGGTGGATTCATCCTTTCCCTACATGTGGTTCTCATATGTGTTTTTAGGATGTGGTTCATCCTTTCCCTACATGTGTTTGTGAGACATTTTTTAGGATGTGGTTCATCCTTTCCCTATATATGATTGTCACGTTTTTTGTAGGATGTGGATTCTCCTTTCCCTACGTGTCATTGTGTGGAGGATGTGATATATTCTTTACTTGTTTATGTTCTTACATCATCCAACCCATGTAGTTTGGGATTCATGGGAAGTACCTCTCATCTTGCCAATGAGTTTGGAAATAACGATAGAGACCATAGCACTATTGATGGATGCATTGTGTATTGCTATACTCTCTATGCTAGGATGCATGGTGTTCAACAACTTGATATGGGATCAAGTCTAATTAAGATTTTACCTCGGGAGTGACTTTGTGTCAATGGAAAGTGGCAAGGTCTTGTGACTCACTCTCGATAAATTCTTCTTCATTATTTCTTCATATTTTAGCAAATCAAAGCAAAGCACTACAGGGATGACTCAGATGGTACAGGTTGACAGCTGGATTGGTGGGTATAATTCTCCCCAGTTGATAGGGAGTGTTAAAATTGGAAACTAGGGCAAAATTCCACTTTGTTCAACTCCTACGAGTAAGATAATTACAAAATTGAATTTTGCTCGTCGAGAATACCAAAATAAATCTAAATATCATTAAATTTGGACAAGGAAAATATTTATTTTTTTAAATAAATTCTATAGGCCATGATTTTATTTACAAGAAATTCAAAATTTTCCTCCAATTTTCAAGGTCTTATATATATTGGCATCCCTCATCCTCAAAATATCATCCGAAAAATAAGTGTGTTCTTCTCTTGGGAAAACGAAACTTAGAGGCTAGGAGGATGTATTATTTGGATATGCTCTTCTGGGACATTGGCTTCCCACCAATCCAAGTTATATTCAGTGAGTTTGTCGCAGGATTGAGTGATATTCTACGTATGGTTTCTAGGTCATCATCTATCCACAAATCCAAGCATTAGAGACAAAATACTTGCGAGCTCTAGCCTCATACTTGATAGACCTAACGAAGTTGAGAAGACGACTTGTTTGACTTGTTTTTCTTATGGCTATATAGGCCAATTTTGGGAGGACCGTGGAGCATTCCAGAGAAGCATTGTGGGCGTATTTTCTTTCTCATTTTGTAGGCTTATTCTCTACATCATGAGACACTATAATTAACCCTATTAGGTGCAGATATGAATCTAGTTTGAACATTGGAGCAACGCCTAATATAGGGATCAATACCCTGTCTCTACAACGTTGTATTCAAGGAATATTAGCAAATAAATTAAAGAAGTTTTAAGGCATGGATTGAAGATACTCATGGTTGCTGGAAGCCCTAATCACAGGGGCTGAAAAATTCAAAAGCATGCATTAGGTCAAGACTAAGAGAAGTAGGAGGAGTCAAATTTGACCCATGGTTGGAATAAAATTATGAAGTGCAGACTTGGCTGAGCAATCTTCTTTGTATCTGGACAATGGTACTCACAAGTCAATCTAGATTCCTTATTGCTCTCTCTCTCTCTCTCTCTCTCTCTCTCTCTCTCTCTCTGCTGAAAATTTGACTAGAATAATAAGAAGAATTGTTCAAGAGTTTTCCCCATCATGAGGTTTTTTCCCTAACTTGTGCCATATCTTCTTGTTCTTGGCTTGTCTTTTTCATTTAGCACTAATTTTATTTCAACAGCTACTATCATATCTTAATGGCGAATTTAATTACTATTGGATCAATGAAATCAATTATGGGATATTGAAGAAATTGTCTTAAGAAAAGAACATGTTAACACAAATTAACACTTCTTTTATCTCATTTCTCTCCAAGGTTAAAGCATGAATCATGTCCTCAAATTCATCTCTTTGGCCCTCTATTAAGGCACGTTCTTGATCTACTCTCATCGTTCTTCTAGCAGTGTAGTTGCAATTGAGGCTTTCTCATGCTCATGCGCATGTTCATATTTAATCTCATGAGTGGGAGAAATTAGATGTATTCTGAGTTGATAAACATGATTGTTGTGGAAATATGTCCATAAGAGTTATTTCTTGCATTGAAAGTTCCATATTTTTTTCACAAGCATGAAACAAATCATGTTCAAATATTCGAGGGAAGGATTGCTTTAAAAATTCAAGTTTTAGCCTACCTTTGGGATTGGTCGGTTCCTATTGAATAAAAAAACACCTAAATATTGATTGTACGCAGGCCAACAAAATGAAATGTATACCAAACTAGAGCAATCAAAGCTACAGGTAGAATGTTGAGATATGGATTTGAAAAGTCTCTGGACTATATAAGTTTTCAAGTAATTTTTGGAAAGGAAAAATAGTATTTTTTTAGTTGTAGACCCAAGATATTCTTGATTCTTTTCATAAAATTAGAAAATTTGGAGAATATAAATCTCAGTGAAAGTTAAAGGCACTTAATCTTCATACATGATTTGTTTTTGTCATCACTATCCTCAACATGTTTGAACCACGACAACCATTTCAATTATGTTTGAACCACAATAACCATTTTAATTATGTTTTGGAGCATTGGGAGTAGGATTTAGTGCATTTTTCAGAAAGAGGTTAATTATGGGATGTAAGAAAAACGTTATGGGAAATTCTTTATTTGGTAAATCGCTTCTCAAAATGTTGTTATTCATGTCCCTTAGGAAAAAATCATGGCTTTTCAAGGTTTTGTTTTTTCCATGTCTTTAGAGTTAGTTTATCAATGTGGTTTGGATAGTGTTCCAATTACATTTCTCTTCCTTTAGGAAAATTATCCAATAGTGTTAAGTATAATAAAAAATTCCATCCTTTAGTGGTCTATACAATAGTATTGATGGTACACTAGTGTTACACCATTTTTTGGTCATCTAACCTATTATCATTAGATGGACCCAAGTACACCATGTAAGACCAATTTTACCCTAAGTAAAATTGCCTTCACTATGTTAAATAACTTAATAAACCACATTTATTAAGTTGTTTATGGTCTAAACAGGAAACCCCAAAAGGAAATATTAAACAAACCTATATTTGTTTGATTTTCCTCATGGAATAATTAATTAAACCATAATTTAATTATTATTCCCTGTCATGTTTAACCCAAAAACAAAGAAATTAATTAGATAAACCTTTATTTATCTTATTATTTTCTAGGAATAATTATTTAAATCTTATTTAGATAATATTCCTTGTTAAATATGACCAAACCACCCACAAATAATTAAATAAATCATTATTTATTTGATTATATTCTAACCACTTCCTTAAAAAGATAAATAAATCATTTATTTATTTATTTTTGACAAATCAAGGGATTTGACCCAAGTCAAATACCTTTTCCTTCCAACAAATATAATAAAATATTCCATAAAAGGTGGATCTAGATTTGGTTAACATTATTTTACTCATGCACCAAGATCTAGAATGACCCAATATTTTGTTATAAATAGGAGGGTTTTTCCTATCATTCTTCACCTTTTTTGCCTATTAGATCACTTTGGATCTATACACTTGGTCACATTTTTCCACTATTTGCTGTGTGAGCTCCCTTTGAGTTCTATTCTTTGTATGGGTTTTCTACACCAACAGGAGAGAGAAATGCTAGATCTGAAGTGGTGAGGACTTCCAAGAACCCTTCCCATTGAGGAGAATAGGAAACATCTTCTTGTTTTCCTCCCAGGTGCCCTTAATACAAAAAATTCTTTCAAAAATTGTTCATGTCTTGTCTATTGGATATATGGAGCAAACCCTTCTTTTTTACTGCTTAATGTCTTTCTATGCATAGATCCGGTTTGTTGCAGCTCTTGTCTTGACTAACTAACTGCAGATCTGAAGATATTGGCAGTCACATTTGATGTTAGGGCTATTAGTTATGCGTAGCTAAAGTGGTATTTTTTCGTACACTTCGACAGAAGATTCATACCAACAATTGGCGACTCCACACGGGTTTTCAATTACGACCGCTGTCGTTTTTCATATTCCTGCATATCCAGCTACTTCAGACCCTACGGTTTCTTTTCAGCTTTTTTTTTTTCCTATTTTTATGTTTTTTTTTACCTATAAAACCCTAAAACATTAAAATTTCTAACTTCCGCGTGTTTCTGGCCCTATTGCGCAGGTGACAGACATCAGTCGCACCTGAGACGACAACTTTTTCGGAAATCTGCCGCCGGGACACCCGGAGCTTTAGGTCGCACTTTTCAGCCCAGAAACTGCAACCTGGACTCCAGGTCGCACTTTTTGGCCCATTAACTGTGACCTGGGTAGTGGAAAACAGCCCAAAAACTGCTACCTGAGTGAAAAACAGGTCAAAAACTGCGACCTGGACTTTTTTCTGGAATTTTTCTGAAATTTTTCTGGGTTTTGTCTGAACCTCTGTCAGAGTTTTCTGACCTCTGTCTCCACCCATTTAGACCTATTCTTGCTCTATTTTACTCAAATAAGTGGGAATCTAGCCCCCTAGGGCCTCAGTACCCTCCACTTTTTGTGGAAGAGTTTTAGCTGCTGTAAGTGTCTAAATTTTCAGAGTTTTCAGCCATTTCTTTTTCAGATCTGATCCCTCATTCTCAGATCCCTTTAAATCAGCTCTTCTTCCTTTCAAATCACCTCTTGTAGTTTTCTTTGGACCTCCCTTTAGGACCTCCTCCCTGTCCTTTCCTCTTTTTGCTAATTTCCTCCTTTTTTCCAGCCACCTTGCCTCTGCCTTTTGGCTGTGATCTGCACCTCTTTTCAGCAGCTTTCTCCTTTAGATCCCTGTCCCTTTCGACCCTAGATCTATTGGCCTCTTTTTAGTGTGTTTTGACTAGATTTTTTCCCTCTTTTAGATTAGTTTTGAGAGACTCGCCTTTTTGGGTTGAATCGATGCAATAGTAGCTGTTAATTTTCTGTTATTTCAGCATTATATATTGTTCTCTGCAGATTTATTTTCAGTTACGCAACACACTTTTTCTCTTTCTCTCAAAACGAAAAGGGTTTAAAAATTAAAATTAACGCATGCAACACACTCACCCTAAGCAAAGAAGAGCCTGGTTTACACCGCCAGGCAAAGACTTTAAAATAAATTGACACTGCACCTATCTGCCCTTGTTTCGACATTGTAATCACTTGATTCTGCACCTCCTTGCCCTTGTGGTCGTTCTTCTTCCCCTTGTGCCGTGTTTGTGTTGTCATCATTGTGCCCCCAAGGCGCACTTCCCAGAGACTTCTTGGCCTTCACCCTGAGTTTTTGGTCGATCGACCTGCTCTGTCCCACCGTCTTCGAGCCAGTCCTCCTTCGAGTTTGCACTCCGACTCCTCTTCTGATTCATTGGGTTCTCCTTTTACTTCCGGTTCTCCCCCTGTCACCTTCACTATGTCTGGTCCAGGGCCTAATGGTAGCGGTAATCCCAGCCCTAATGTCGGGACTGCTACTAGCGGAACCGCCATAGGAACTACCTCGGCTGCGCCCTTGCTCCCCTTCATGGCAGGCCTCAGCCTCCCTGATTTGGACCGGTTGAAAAATGACCCTATACACCATGACGCTAGTTGGCCTGCTATGCCGACAAAGCTCCCTTCTGACATCCCCAAGTTTGAAGGCCTTGCTGGAGAATATCCTTCAAATCATGTTTGATCTTTCCACATGTGGTGTTCATCTACCTCCATTACCGATGACTCTGTCCGTCTTCGGTTGTTCCAACGAATTCTTACAGGCGCGGCTTCTAAGTGGTATGTTGATCAGCCCATTTCCTCTCATACCACCTTTGCGACTCTTGCCCGGGCTTTTTTATCTTACTTCTAGCTTCCCCTTCGTTATGACACTGGTATCGAACTTTTGACTTCTTTCTGTCAATCATCTGCGACCCGCCTATCCGATCATGTCCAGGAATGGTGGAGAAGAAAGAGCCTATGTCAATCCCCTACTTTCGAAGACCGTGTCTACATGGACTGGTTCCTTAGATCTCTCTTGCCTCCTATCGGGAAAGATGTCGCATCGCATTTTCCCCAAACCGAAGAAGCCGCCCTCCAACTGGCGTTAAAATATGACTTGATCTATGCTCAGACAGGTTATGTTTATACCATTCTACCTAACCTCCCCAGACCCGGTGGTGTCAATGCACAGGGGGCACCTCATGCTGCCGACGGTATCATTGGAACTCTCTCTCATCCATATGCCCAACCTCCCATGGGTTATGGTTTTCCTGGGGGAGGGGGCAGCACCTCCTGCACTTGTCCCCCTCCTGGTAGCACGTATCCAGGATACAACATACCTCCTCTTTTGGCCCAACCTCCTGCTCACTATACTGTTACCCAAACCCCTTATTATTCGTATCCGTAGTTTGGTGCTCCAGCTCCTCCAGCATCAGCACCTCCGCCTCCCTTTCCTTCTCAACCCCTGCAACAGCAGTCACCGCCCCCTCAAGCGCAGGTGGATGCACAGCAGGGATTCGTGGCTACCCAACCACCTGACGGACAGGTAGCCACTCAACCTTCCCCTTCTGGTTCCTCCAATTACCAGATCCTCATGATGAACTCTGATCCACCTCTAACCGTCGACCTTAACCTTCAAACTCGGTCTCGCCAGTACCCCACGCCTCCCGCTCAGTCTGCCCCCGAGTCCCCTTCTTCCGGTTCTATAGAGCCTCTTTCGACAACCAATGGTCCCTTACATATCCCTCAACCCAAAGTTGAGGTCCATACCAAGATTCCTAAAGGACCGTTACGTCGAAATGCTGCTTCTGGTCGAGCTGCTCATTCATATAGCATAGTAGATGATTTGGTGCAATCTCCTGTTGCCATTTCCACACTGGAACTCCTCCAGTCGTGCCCTTCCCAAATAAGAGCTCGCCCATACCTGCTATCGCGGCCCAGCAGATCCACTAACGATGACCGACGGTTGTTTTGACGCCCATCGATCGAACATCCTCCTCTTCTGGCTTATTCCGTGGCCAAATCCTAGTCAAAATCCAGAACGCTAACATTTCCCGGTGTATAATTGATGAGGGAGCATCCACCTGCGTGATGTCTGCTTCGGTTTGGAAGCAACTCGGATCTCCTGAGTTGGCCCCTTCCACGATCACCCTTCGAGCGTGGGATGGCCACGCCTCCCAGCCCATTGGCCTCTTCCATAATTGTCCTATCACTCTTGAGGGCAAGATTGTTTGCGTTGATGTCAAAGTCATCGACGCCCCGCTAGACTACAACATTCTATTGGGGCGAAGCTACACCTATGCTATGTCTGCTGTCCCATCTGCAGTTTTCCGCAAGATGTCTTTCCCCCATAATGGAAAGATAGTCACCATGGACCAGTTGACATATCATGAGCCAAAATCCCAGACCTCACCTGAGACGACCATCTCTTCTGTAGCCAACAAGCAAACCGTCGACTCCTTGACTAGTGTCTCCTCCGGTGTCTACAAGTATTCCTCTTTGCTCGGAACCTTCCCTGGTCTTCCTCCTCCTATCTCTGACCCCAGCTTATCGAATTTTTGCATGATGCAATCGTCTCAAGCTTCCCTTAAGCGGCCTGCTTCGGCTAGTCAGCAACCTCCCCCTCGCCCTCCGCAACCCGCTCCTAGCCCTTCATCTCTGCCAGCCGGACCTCCTCCTTTTGGCCCTCCCCCCACAGCTGGTATCCCTGAACCCCTTTATCCTCCTGGATCGGTTCCCCTAGGCCTTAACCATCTCAGAGCCGTCCCTCCTGGTCATTGCCCTGCTGGGAAGATACCTTTCCTGGCTCCCCCTCCCGGAGTATATTCTATCCCCGTCATGGCCACCCTCTCTCTCCCTAACCTGACCTTGGGCATACCGGTCTAGTACCTTGATCCTCCGGCCGCTACCCCTCCTGGTCATCCCAAACCCTACATGGCTTTGACACCAGTTCAACCGGTCCCCCTCGCTTCCTCCATTTCCACTGTGCCCCCAGCACCTCCACAGGACCCTTCTCCTGTCGTGACGGCTCCCGGGAAGAAAGGCAAAGCTTGCAAGGGGGCACCCAAAGACAAGACCACCACGACTGACCCGGCCCCTCCTCCGGCCGCAAAGCCTTGTGCCTTGTGTGATGTCGCGGTTCATGCCACCCATGCTTGTCCCGAGCTGCCCCGTATTCAGCCCATGGTTAAAGTCGTGTTCCCTGAATCTATAGTCCCTGAAGCCTCCATTCCTTCTTCGTCCGTAACCAAGAACCCCAAGACTCTCCGCACCAACAAACACTGTGCTTTTTGCGGTGTTCATGGCCATTACTCCCACCATTGTCCTCACCTGACACATTACCGCACCTCTTTAGAGGTAGTCCGAGAGTATGAGGTTGAAAAAAATCAATCCGCCTCTCCCATACTCGTGCAGTATGCTTCAGGCCAGCCTGAGGATTCCCCCACTCCCATCGACATTCCCCCCCTGATGTTCAGATGGCGGAGTCTACTACGACCATTCTTTACCTATCCTCCTCTGCGAGACACATGGAGCCCAATCCCCCTGCATCCTCCCCTGTTGTTTCGCCTGACCCCCTCTTTTCTACCCATACACGAGATCACTCCACCCATATCTCTGTTGACCTCCGCAGCCCGAGTCCTCGCCATACTTCCGATAACCCTCATGTACCACCCTCCATTTCGTATATGAGTCATAGTCATCCTGCTCCTTGCACTCCCTCCCGCAGTTGCCGCTCGATGTCTTCTGTACACTCATGCTGCCGTCATTGTCTCTCCTCCCCTCATTTGTTGTCTTGTAACACCATTCCGCAGGACCCCCCGTCCACACCCTTAATCGGTTACGCCGATGGTGCAAGTCGTTACTCCCGGAATCTAGCCTCGGCAGGTTGGGCCATCTTCACCCCCTTGCATGCCCTCGTTCTCTCCAACGGAGTCTGCATTGGTTCTGCCACCAACAATCAGGCCGAATATGATGCAGTGCATGGTCTCTTAGTTGATACCCTCTTCCATCGCATCCTCCATCTGCACGTTCGTTTGGATTCCCTACTTCTTGTCATGCAACTCAATGGTGTTTATCGTGTGCATAACCCTGTGCTGTTTAGACGCTATTTACGAGTGAAACTCTTGATACGTGCATTTGAAACCATAACTTTCAACCATGTACCTCGAGAACATAATCACTATGTAGATAGTATTGCAAACCATGTTCTAGATTGGCATTTATCACACGCATTTCATACAAGACAATAACATTCATAATCATTAAAAACGATGCATATCCATAATATGTGTCGCAAAACATGTGTTTAGAGTCCATCTACTCTGATACATATGACATGCCCATAACATGTTACAAAAATCTCAAAACTGGGGGCACCACCTGCCCCTACATACACACTAGGGGGCACCACATGCCCCACACCTACTCACTATCTGGCGGATACTGAGCCAATGGCTCTGCCCCTGCAGCCCGTAGATCACGTATGCCTTGACCGGCCATCGCCATGCGCCACACGACACCTCGCCATTCCGAGGGAAGACCAATGCATGCCTCCACGTATTGGTCGTCTAAGTCTTGCCACCCACGCTCTAAAAATCCGGTCAGCAACGTCTCGCATCTACGGCGGATGTCCTCCAGAAGGGCGGCGACATCCTCATTGCGCGCTGCTCTCGACCCACTCGGTCCTGCAGCTCCAAAGGCTGCCGGGCGTCCCATATATCTGGATGGTTTTACCAGAGCTATATCTGCATACCAAAAGTACATGAATCAGTACCATATCTACTATTCAATAACTTTAACATGCCCATACAAGAATAGTTTCTTATCACTTACCATCGGGCCCCCATACTCGACCAGGCGGAAGTGGTAGGTCCGGATCCCCACAATAACTCATCCCACTATAGGGATAGTCGTCTATGTATAACAGCATCTGATCCCAATGGGCAAAGAACTCAGGTCGAAACACTCACCCGACCGCCCCTCCTCCTCCTCTGCACAGTAGCCACCCCCACCGGTGCATCCTGGGCTCTCTTGGGCCCCCATCTAGGAGTTGTATACGAGGCCACAAGGTCGGGATCTTCTCAAAGAAGAAGGCGCACAATAAAGTCCCATACGAGAAATCGTGGTTCACTTGCCGCTTGCAGAGCGAAAACTGTCGCTTTAGCGACACCAGCATCATTTGGGCCCACCCATAGTAGGTCCCACTCAACACACTCTCCACAATCATCATTTTCCCCCCAGTGATGTGATGGAGTGCCTGGTTGCCCAGGATACGCAACACTACTGCGGCCACTGCACGGGTCTCTAATCTCTCTAGGTCCCCGATCGGTATCCGAGTCCCCTTGACTTGGAGACCCGGTCGACAATGTCGCTCCACAAACTCCATGATATACCGCCCCCGCGGTAATAATGGCTGCGTGTTTCCCACCATCCCCAGTGGCGGGAGACCCGTTAGGAAATACACATCCTGGACTGTCAGTTCGATCCTGTGCCCCTGCACTACAAAGACCTCATGCTCTGGATCCCAGTAACTAATAATCCGGGCCAACAAAAGCTCTCCTGCTCTCATCAAAGGGTTCTCCAAAAACTTTAGAACCCCAAACCTGGCCAACACATGACGGACACCCTGATCCGCCTGGATCTCTACCCGTAATGTACCCAGGTCCCTCTCTCTCCAGTTAACCCGTAAATCTGCCATACCTACACAAAAACATAATCTTTGTCAGCATACGAATCGGGAATACCATAACCAAACACAAAAACCCAACTCTCAGCCATAAAACAGCACTAAAACCCCTTCATCTCCTAGGTCACATTTTTCTGCCCAATTCTAGGACAGGTCGCACTCTTTTCCCTGAAACCTGCTTCCCAGGTCACACTTTTTGGCCCAAAAAGTGCGACCCGGCCGTAGAGATGAAGGAGGGTCTGTTTCTGAGATTTTGGGCCCTAAACTGAACTTTCAATCCATCAAAATGAAAGAGTAAGGTTAGGCCTCTTACCTGCAACTGACAGATCCCGATTCCAACAGTCGGTTTGTCTGCTACGCTCGCCGCAAGATTTAGGGCCTGCTCTCCTCTCTACATTCACCACAGCAACAATAGCAAATGAGTGAATTTGGAGGGAAAACTGCCTTATTAAAAGAGAACCCCTGTTTCTTCTTTCGACTGATGCGACCATACCGTAGCCCCGTTTGACAAACCGTCTGCACCGTTGGAAAGATCTCACCGAGCCCTCAAATGGGTATCTATTAGTTTGTTGTGATCTGATGCTTCACCAGGACACATTTTGTCCAAGAAGGGTCACTTCACCTCTCCTTAAAATCGAATTTCCTCACTTACGACACTTGTACTTGGGGCACCATTTTGCCTCCTTACTTGTCTTTGTTTGTGTTGATTTTCGTCATGAGTTACCATCTTGTACTCATGTTTTCATGGTCCCCCATTGGGCCTTTCCTGTGTGGCAGCACCATCGAGTCGCCCTTGTTTAGAGCATCCAATTTGAGTCATCATCGCATTCATGGAGTCTATCCCGAGTCCCTTTGTACCCCGCTATAGCCCTCCATCCTTCATTGCTTGGTCTCTCTCTTGTGTCGCACATTATGGCCTTCAGTCCCACTGTCCCCTATCCCTTATGATATTGCATCAGTCACTGCCATGTCATTCATGCCCTTTATGCTCTAACAAGGGAAGTCGTCCATTCACTACTCAGTCCCTTCCATTTCACCATCATCATTGGTGTCAGTATGTCCGTCGCTCTACTATTTTCTCTCGTGCCTTAGTTGAGGATCTCTCATTGCCTCACCTATGGAAGACCTCCTTCTGTCGACATCAGCTCCTTCATTCCAGAAGACAGGTCTAGAGGGCGGTGTACCTTGGTTCCAGCTTCCACTCTTGTTCGGTGCCTCGAATCAGGCAAAGGGATCTCTCATTTCCCTTTGACTTGATTGTTTCTCCACTCCAGCTCCTTTCAGCATGACCGAGATCCGTATACTTGATGGTTCAGTGATACAACAGCAGCTCTTGATGATTCCCGGGTGTGTGTGAGATGTCTCAACCCTCATGAGGGGGTGGCCCTGCAGGTAGCCCCCCACATGCCCGGATGACCTCTTCCTTGCAGCCTTCGATGCAGCTCCAAATATTTGATGATGTTGGCCGTAGCCACTTGCAGCGCCTCTTTGATTTGCATGTATCCGTCAGATTTTGTGAGCTTTTCCCCATTTACAGGGGGAATTTGGGTTGTATTTGTATCTCATGTACTCAGATATTATTGTACAAGTCCTGACTGTTATCCCAGGCACAGCATGTATATGGGATTCCCCATTATATTTTTTATCTGGCTCATGATTATGCCAGCTGTACTTTATGGTTCGGTCCCTTGTTTACTAGACACACTATTCTTTTGTACTTTGTCTCGGCGGGCATAGGTATGCCTCCCCCGCCGCCTTCAGCAAAGGTACCCTCTCATAAAAAGAGACTTGTTGCACCTGCGAGTCTCGTCTCCTCAGGGTCTAGTTCTTCAACACACTATCTACCTTGCATTTCTCTCTCTGAATTCCCTTTTGTTGTCTAGTGATTGAGTTCTTACAACGTACTTCGGTCATACGATTTGCTCCTGACACTCGCACGCTGGGGGGCAATCTGTTACACCATTTTTTGGTCATCTAACCTATTATCATTAGATGGACCTAAGTACACCATGTAAGACCAATTTTACCCTAAGTAAAATTGCCTTCACTATGTTAAATAACTTAATAAACCACATTTATTAGGTTGTTTATGGTCCAAACAGAAAACCCCAAAAGGAAATATTAAACAAACCTATATTTGTTTGATTTTCCTCATGGAATAATTAATTAAACCATAATTTAATTATTATTCCCTGTCATGTTTAACCCAAAAACAAAGAAATTAATTAGATAAACCTTTATTTATCTTATTATTTTCTAGGAATAATTATTTAAATCTTATTTAGATAATATTCCTTGTTAAATATGACCAAATCACCCACAAATAATTAAATAAATCATTATTTATTAGATTATCTTCTAACCGCTTCCTTAAAAAGATAAATAAATCATTTATTTATTTATTTTTGATAAATCAAGGGATTTGACCCAAGTCAAATACCTTTTCCCTCCAACAAATATAATAAAATATTCCATAAAAGGTGGATCTAGATTTGGTTAACATTATTTTAATCATGCACCAGGATCTAGAATGACCCAATATTTTGTTATAAATAGGAGGGTTTTTCCTATAATTCTTCACCTTTTGTTGCCTTTTAGATCACTCTGGATCTATAGACTTGGTCACATTTTTCCACTATTTGCTGTGTGAGCTCCCTTTGAGTTCTATTCTTTGTATGGGTTTTCTACACCAACAGGAGAGAGAAATGCTAGATCTGAAGTGGTGAGGACTTCCAAGAACCCTTCCCATTGAGGAGAATAGGAAACATCTTCTTGTTTTCCTCCCAGGTGCCCTTAATACAAAAAATTCTTTCAAAAATTGTTCTTGTCTTGTCTATTGGATATATGGAGCAAACCCTTCTTTTTTACTACTTAATGTCTTTCTATGCATAGATCTGGTTTGTTGCAGCTCTTGTCTTGACTAACTAACTGCAGATCTGAAGATATTGGTAGCCACATTTGATGTTAGGGCTATTAGTTATGCGTAGCTAAAGTGGTATTTTTTCGTACACTTCGACAGAAGATTCATACTAACAACTAGTATTTATGGAGGAGAAATATATGGTGCTCTAGGGTACACTAGTGCTTTCTTTTTCATATACTATCACAAGTGCACAAATACTAACTCACGTTTCTTTTTATCTGGATAAGAAAATGATGACAAATTTGAATTTTATAGTGACAAGTATAACTATGTATTGGACCCAGACCTTGAGCCCTTCAATTCATCCTTTCCTTAAACCAACACGACCATCTCCTATTGGCAATGGAGTTCAATTTTTGATCTGAAATTTGCCTTCAAGACTATTTCATCATAAAGAAAGCACACAAGCATTGTTGGATTTCCTTCGAGCAAACAAATACCAAAACCATATATTTATTTTCTTTCCTTGGCTAGTATAATTCATCATTGTTTTTTATATTTAATTCGTTATTAATTTATCCAGAATAAATATCTATCAAACAGCAGAGAAGGATGGCCTCGATGTTTTAGAGATATATAATATGAATTGATTAAAAATTCACAGGTCTATTTCAATTTTCTTCTTTATATTTCATTTCTTTAGAGAAAAATGTATATTCAAATACAAACTCAACTCAAATGAATCTAAAATATAGAATCCTAATTATGAAGATGTTTCTCTCTCCACTACCTTGCAATGACATTATTTTTCTGAATTATACTTGAATTTCACTGATAATAACATGGATTTATATATTGATTTTAGAACCAAATTGACATCATAGTAAACATAAAAATATCTAATTAAATATGACCTATAGATGATTCAAATAATGTCACCTTTAGCCTAAGCATGTGGTAGAGTAATTTCTGAGGTGTGAAATTTTATTAGAGACATTGTTTGTTTTTTTATTTTTATTATAAAAGGGTTTTCTCTTTATTTTATGTGACTTTCAATTTATCATATGTAGCATGTTGAGAAATGAGAAAAAATAATATGTGACATTTATCTTGTAGAAATTGATGTTGA
The DNA here is from genome assembly GCA_034641835.2 of Pinus albicaulis. NCBI lineage: Eukaryota > Viridiplantae > Streptophyta > Pinopsida > Pinales > Pinaceae > Pinus > Pinus albicaulis. Next base: position 655,765,654 of record CM076584.1, on the reverse strand, counting down.
ATGAAAGGATACCAAGTTTAACCAAGCTACAATCTGCTTCTGGTAAGGGCAGATGGACATCTTAAAAATCTACCTAAGAATACACCATATACAGATTTTGAACATAAGTAATATGTGGCTTTATCTTTTGCAAATATATTCTTTTTTCTATCCAAGATATCACAACAAGAAAAATATTGATATTGTAGAAATTTTTAGAGGACCTCATCGAGGTCGATTTTTCTAGTGACCTACTTGATTGATACCTTCTCATGATAGGAAGGATTTAAATATGAATTAGTATGTTCTCGAAGAAAATTAGATTCAAATTTTATAGATATAAAATATAACAAGAAATTTCAATGCCTTCATTTGATTGTTACTTGACTCTAGTGTGGGAAGGTTATAGAAAATATGATTGGAAGAAGGATGGGGAGAAAATGTAGACCACGTCTTCGATATGATTCATTTGTTGTTAGAAAGACTTCAAGAACTTGAGCCATCAACTTTGGAAATGTTTCTAGTAGGTATTCATATGGTTTTTAATGTTCTCATTCTTTCACCTCATGGTTATTTTGGGCGATCAAATGTTTTAGGAACGCCTCATAAGAGATCGATGGACAGGTGAACAATTTTTTTATAATTGCAATGTCCATTCGATGATATCCTCTTTTTTTTGTTTGATTGTATTTTGAATGTTAATTTTGTTTTTTGTTTGTATTTTAATTATGAAATAGAAAATACTTGGTATCATGTTTTTTTAAACAACAACCAAAGCTTGAAGATGAAATTAGTATTACACGATATTGATTGAAATCCTTTTAACTGTTTTGTAATGAAATATTTTCATGACTATTAGAAAAGTTTACTTTCATGTTGTTAATTGAGCACATGTTATTTATATACTTTACCAAGTTCATGCGTTAGAGAATAAAATTTTGCTGCAAATTAAATGGCAAGGATTAGACATCACACCTCAAATTATTTTTTTTCACAAGTTATTTACAACTTGAGCCTCTTAGCATGTAACTTAGTTGGCATGATTGTGCCTAATATTTCCGTGAGGGTTGAATACTAAGCTACTAAGGTGTTATTTTCTATGGTGACGTTTTATTTTTTTTGTTTATACAGGTCATTTGGCCACATAGTGGCCACTATCACTCAACTGAAGAAAACTTGTTCATGTTTCTTGATTTTACGAGAAAGAATGGCTTTAACGTTGTTGGTGTTGAGGTATATTTCGTATAAATACTTTATAGTCTACTTTAGTTTATATTCAAATTTTCATTATCTCTCATGTCTTACACTTTTCATTGTATCTTCTTTTGTTTTTATAAAAGGAACTCAATATCGATGGTAAGCGGTAGGATTTGAAGAAAGAGGATAACACTAACACGAGAGAGACAAATGAAAAAAGAGAGAGAAGAGAACCAGTCTAGTGATACCCTTAAAGCCAATACCTCACATAAGACACACACATAGAAGTTTATGTTCAAGTATTCATAGTTGGTGAATTCACCTGCAATGTCTTGGAAACACAATGATAATTTTTTGTAGTGATGAAACCACATTTCATGTGTAAATTGTAGTCCAACCAATGTTAATTTGGAAACTCATATTGTAATACTTTACCTTTTATATAATATAATTTATGTGGTTGAAATGAATATAAACTATTAAATTAGTCATTTATATAATGAATATGAAACTACCAAAAGATATAAATGATTACTGTGAATGATTAATTTGTTATTACAAATGACAACTAAATTTTTCATATATATGACTATTAGTAGCTAATTTATAGTATCTTATAACACGAAAAAAACTTAGTCATATTTATTTGGTCATCAATTGGTTTGAAACGACGATTAAAATTTGCATATATGTGACTATTAGTAGCTAATTTACAGTATGTTATAACGCGACCAACATTTTGGTCATATTTCTTTGGTCATTAATTAATTTTTTTGGATGATCATATAGTAATATATTTTGTTGTATATTTTGATCATTAATTGTGGCAATTAATGACTAAATTTATGACTAAATATACTACTATATGATAAAATTGAGACAACCAATTAATGACTAAGCTAAAAATGACTAAAAGTTGGTTTCATTCTAAGATACAATAAATTAGCTACTATTGGTCACTGATTGAAAAATGATCATTTACGCAAATTTTAGTTGTTATTTTAGTAACTAATAAGATATTTTGTACTAGTGTATGACCATACCACTAGGAGTAAAATGATTTTTTTTCCAACTCATATTTTGTGTTATTTTGGTTTATGAGTGATTATTTTATCTAATATCTATTTTTTGAATAATCATAATTTACATTCATACACAATAAATTCTAATTAATAGATCCAAATCTAAAGAGAAATAAACCATCATACTTCATATTTCAAATTTTGTAATATATTTTAGTACATCTGTGTGTTTAGTTTTCTAGTGGAATGCCGATGGAATTTTATGGATCACATTATTTCATGTTATCCTTGGTTAACCCCCTACTAAAATTAGACTTAATAAAACTATAATGATCCTCTATGGTAGGAAATGTATAGTATATGAAGAAAATTGGTGAGATATAGGCCTAGTTATTCATGAATGAGGCCCCAAGTGTGCATTATCCCAACACCAACCATGAAGCACAACCAATGAGCGTACATAATAGATGAGTCATGAGAATTTTCAACCATGTGAGGTACTCATGTGAAACAGATATATAAATTTATGAGTAAAGAGGTAATAACCAATATAAATAACTAGCTCCCTACCCATCAAAATAAGAATGTTAATGCTAGAAATATTAGTTGCATAGAACGTGTGCCCTTCACTCTTGTTGACGGTGCTGGAATACGTCGACCAAGGGGTCTCCCTGATGCGAAGACCCAATTAGACCTCACACTATCTGGAGTAGGAGCCCCATACGGAATATCGGTCTAGTTTCCATGTATTCTTATAGATTTATCTTGACTCTAACTATTAGCAAGAGAGAGGGGTGCACATGCGCCCTCGAAAAGAAAAGGGGGTTATTCCCCGTGAGTGTTCAATTGTATGGGTGTCAAGGTTCCTCTACTGCATGGGAAAAGAGAAGTATCTAAGAGAGAGGTAATAGTACCACCCAGGAAGAGACACACATGAACTTAAGGATTTCGTCTAACATTGAGCAGAATATTCCATAAGGGATGCGGCAGTAATTGCACACAACTGTTTAAGAAGGATTTTTGTAATATCATGCAGAATATTCCAGAAGGATGGGGCAACAATTACAACCACTACAACACATTCTCAAGAAGATAAGCATTGAAAAATGCTTTTAAAATAATTTAAACAATCTTTACTTCTCTTGGGTTTAATAAATCACCATCTTATATATAGAAAAATATAAAATATATATATATATATATATATATATATATATATATATATATATTCTTCAAGTCGTATCTTTGTTATATACATGAATGAAATTATAATAAAATCTAAGAATCACATTATATTTAATGTTAATGTAAACTTTATTATTATGATTAATTATAATTATGAATAAGATAAAAGTAGTATTAGCATTAATAATATTGAGTAATATAATATTATTTTCCTTTTTCCAATGTGAGATTTTAAAAACAAGAATATCATGGAATATAGCACTTCATTAAAGGCAATTTCCAATTGAACAAATCCATATACTTTAATATAATATTTAATTTAAATTAAAATAATATTACAAATATTAATAATAAAAATATTAAATATAAATAAAATAAATAAATAAACCAAAATAATTGAAATTATGCCATTTTTTAAATTAAATATATTTTTAAATTAAATTAAATTATTTTTTTTAATTACAAATGATCAAATTCTTATAAATAAAAAAAATTATATTTATTTCCAAGTCCCAATTTTCATTATTTACAAATAAAGAAATTCTTATAATATAATTCTTATAAAATTATTATGTCCAAGTCCTAATTCCTAATAATAATTCACACTTAATCCAAAACCTTGAAATAAAAAACAAATACAATATACTCAAAATATCTATAAAAATATATATATATATGAAAGAACTAAAGATACAACAGTGTTATGTATAGGGTTCACAAGTGTGGAGGGTGTTAGTATATTTTGCAGGAAAAGTTGAAATGTCTTATTATTAGAGCCTTATCATAACTTCAAATAACCAAGATAAATCTTATGTGATATTTTTTGGAATCATGTTAGCTACCTATCACTAGATATACAAGTTAATTGTCATCAACCTAGATCCATCTTAACTCCGGATCTATCAAGCGCCTAGATGGATCAAATCTCTTGAGGTGAAAACCTTTCCTCAAGTTTTTCACTCGAAAAATAGGTTTGCACCTCGAGAGATTTGATCCCTCTTAGTGCTTGATAGATTCATAGTTAAGATGGATCTAGGCTGACAGTTGCGGCCAAGGAAAATCTATCGATAATATCAGCAACATATGATTAATTTGATCAATAATATGTAAATACATCTAATATTAATATAAAAATTTTAAATATCCTAAATATGTCTCAGATTTATCGAGTCATTTTAATTTTAAATTTACTTAGTTACCTCTATTTTTTAAGATGATAAATATTGTAAAATAACTTTAATGATGAAAAATGATGAAATAAAAATTTTGAATGGAAAGTGATAATGTAACAATATTGAATGATAGAAAATGTGAATAATAACAATGTAGTCAATTACAAATAATCTTCATTGTGATCAATCTGAAACTTTTTTTTCTACTATTTTTATTGTGACCCTTGTTATTTTTGTCATCTTTTCATATCGATTATATGAAAAGGACAGTTAGAATAGTAAACCATTTAAATATTTAGCTCGAGTTGTTGTAGTAAACATCATACCTTGTCTCTCTTGCTCTCAAATATTAATAGTTTTAATTACTATAACACAAAAATCAACGTACATTGTCAATAATTTTTAATGCTTACACTGAAATCAATGCACATTATTAATCCAATGACTTTAAAATTAATGTACCATCATACATCCAATTACATCAAAACAAAAATCAACATATACACTCAAATTAATGCATCTATTACAAGAAATAAAATAAGATTAGAAAATAACATATACACTGAAATCAATGCATCTAATGCAAGTAATCAAATAGGATTATAACTCAACATCTACACTCAAATTAATTCATCTAGTGCAAGTAAGAAAATAGGATTAGAAACCATCATCTACACTGAAATAAATGCAACTAGTGCAAGCAATAAAATAGAATTATAAATCACCATCTATATTGAAATCAATGCATTTAGGGCAAGCAATGAAATAGGATTAGAAATCATATACATTTAAATCAATGCATCCAGTGCAAGAAATAAAATATAATTACAAATCAACATCTACATTGAAATTAATTCATCTAGTGCAAGCAATCAAATAGGATTAGAAGTCACCATATACATTGAAATCAATGCATTTAGTGCAAGAAATCAAATAGGATTAGAAATCATCTACATTTAAATCAATGCATCTAGTGCAACCAATCAAACAGGATTAGAAATCATTATTTACACTGGAATCAATGCATATAGTGCAAGAAATATTCTTCCCTCTCTCCCCCCTCCATATATATCTATGTCTCCCTGCATCTCTCCTTCTTTATCTCTTCATATCACCCCACCAAACACACACACTCTCTCTCACTACATATTTATCAGTATCTTTGTCCCTCCCTCATTGTCGCCATCTATATCTTCTTTCTTTTCACCTTCCATCTATATCTCTATCAATTCAACTTGTCTTTCTATATCAACCCCAAAACATACACTCTCTTTCTCCAATCTATATATCTATCACTCCTTCCTCCTCTCCCCCCCTCTCTCTCTCTCTTCATGTTCCCTCCATCTCCCCCGCTTCGATCTCTCTTCCCTCCTTCTATCCTCTCTCCCTCTCTCTCCATCTCCCTTATCACTCCCTCTCTCTCTTTCTCCACCTTTCACTCTCTATGTATTTATTCCTATCTACCTCTCTCTCCCCCTCCATCTCCATCTCTCTTTCCTTACCTCCCTTCACTCTCTCTCTTTCTTTCTCTCCCAACTATCTCTCTCTATATTCACCTTCCAATATTGTTAATATATGCCTCTCATTCTCATTCCCTCCTTTTTTTGCTCCTAGAGACAGCCTAGAGTTGTGATAGACCAGTGCCTAGGACATCTTAGCATAGCAAGGAGAGTATAATATAATGCATGAAGTTGTCAACTTCAGCTCACATGCTATCTCCTGTAAATAGGGAAATAAACTAGAATGGGACCAAACTCTCAGAAACTAGCACAGGAAAAGAGATACTGGAGAGGCAAGATGTAGAACTCTAATACAAAAGCAACAGACAATTCAGAGACAGTTTACTGCAAAGCGGTCCGATTCAGAAATACTTCACAGACATAAGTTATCAAAAGGTGTATGTAGTGAAAGAAATATTGAGAAGATATTAGTTAACTTTGAGCTGATACCCAGATATACAATACCACCATGCATGGGCTTACCAATCTAAGAATCCATACATGATAATATCATTTTAAAAGCACCCCCCCAAAGAAACTAATATAGCAGAAGTATGGTTAGCTGAATAATGGAACAGAAAATCACACATGAGCCATATTTAAAGTGCTTGACTGATCCGAGCATGGGCATCAACTAGGATGAATCCATATCAGAAATCAGTGAGCCACTCGCATTCCAAAACATGATATAATAAAGATGGATGAAATGAAATGATCTATTAATATAACACATAAGAGAAAGTTACAGACTGTGAAATGCCAAAGACCAAAATCCTCTTTAACAGATGGAACTCCTCCTCACTAAGACCCTATCGTCTTTGAGCCTTCATACAAGAGTTTTACAAAATGTATACAAAAAGCCTTTCACTGCATAATTTTCTGATAAAATCTGGAACCCTAGATCATTTGTTCATTGAGGTTTTTATAGGAAACAAAGAAGATTCATAAAGAAAGTGGGTGATGAAAATTTAATTGTATCATTAAAACAAAATGGCGGAGACGTGCATGCCCATACTACTGAATGGTTCTAAAGTGTTGCATGTATCCTGAGGCCGACGTTCTGAAATAAATGCACTGCATGAAGATCTCTTCAGGAACACGGTAAAGGAGTAAAATCATATAAACATTATGTCCTTTCCTGAGAGGAAATGGTGCTGAAAAGAAAGCCTTCAGATACTTTTTCTTGTGCCTTGTACCTTCTGCCTTCACAATCCTGAATTAAGCTTTAAAATATTCAACGCCGAACGTTGAATTCCTCAATCATCCACTGATCTTCCTCTGCTGCTCCATTAATGTTTTCATCTATGAAATCGGCGCCTTGAATGTCCTTGCAGGGTTTGAAAAATTTTAACCCCACTTCTTTAATGGAAGTCTTATCGATTTTCCCTCTTGGGGCTTTCTTCCTAATTCAGTTCTGAAAACTGGTCCTTTTCTGTATTTTTCCATTTGTAATTAAGAGCTGTGAATCATGGAAATTTATCGCCGCTCATACCCCTGCAAAATCCACAAACTTGTTAAAGAAAACCATGCACGAGAAGGTGAACACAGTGGGGATAATCGCGAGACAGCGCGGCGTGACGAGATGGTGGAAGGACGAGAGGTGACGGTGAAAAATGCAGTGGAAAAATGGCGGACGGGCTGGCCAGAGCTAAAATTCAAAACATTAAAGCATATGAATAGAATATATAAATGGCAGGGAGAAAAATGCGATAAACACGTGGGATGACGTGGAGGAGGACCGAGTCAACGACGGGATATGCAAATGATCTAGACCGTTCGATCTCAGGAGGAGATCAACGGTTGAAAAGGTGTCGGAGGTGATAGACAGTGGGCCAGGGGTGCATTTTCCATGGGTTAAAACTCATGCATCTTCGATGTGCGATGACCGTTCGATGAAGGTTTCCAGATCCGACGGCTGACAGCGATATCGCTGCGCATCTTCTGCCGAACAATAGCGTGCGATGAATAGCAGTTTTGGGACCGTACGCTGGGACGTGTGGTAGACAGTGTATGGAATCGCTGGCCCAACGAGAATTACCACCCACTGCCGAAAGGCGGTGCGATACATACCACCCATTTTTTGCAATGGGAGCGAGCGTGGGGACCACCAGGACAGGTAGGCTGCAGACTGTTGATTTCGCAGTTTGATTGGATGGCTGAGATGTGGTTTGGGTGATAAATGGAGGATTGTAAATGTCATTTGATCTATACATATCAACGGCCAAGGGCGCGTCCGATATTCATATGCGATGATCGCCTAGTGTTTTTGCGCCTGGTTCCAGGACTGGGTTACGTGGAGGAAAAGAGTGGAGGCTTGGAAAAAGGGGCTAGGCCTGATATATTTTCAGATTTATGATCTGTGGCATTTTATAATGTGATTTGGGGGCGGGAAGGGCAACGATAGGCACAAAAATCACTCCTTTAAGGCTGAAAGAGGGGATTTGAGAGGTTAAAGCCAAATTTCTTGTGAAAATATTACAGATAGCTGATTATGATCAACATTGGCTCCACCTAGGGATGGCTCATTCATCCTTGGGCGTGTCAAGAACTCTGCAGACCACCTGATCATCTTCTATGTAGACTCTGTTCTTCAGCATTTCAACTTCTATCCTTATTACTCCATGAGACCAGATTAAACTATTGGTCTCTCATTTTCTCTACCTAAACTACATCTGCTAGGATTAAGCTATCTAGAAAATTTCTTCTCTACATTCTAAAATAGAAATTGGAAAATAGCCAAGCCAGGATTAAACTGTCTGGCTTGCCGGACTTTGCAGAAATTAAAACAACTAACTACACGCTCATAGACTGAGCTTTATTTTAGACTTCCTACCTACTCTACTCTAACCTATAAATCCTTGATGCTCTAGGTGATACAATAATGCCAGTGCAGCCAGTCAAGCATTAATAAAAAAGGATATGAGCACTAACTGCTTGTCAGAGATAACTACAAGGTGCTCTGCATATGGTTCTTCAAAAATGTGGTCACCATCAGTGGTGGCCTCTCTGGATGAATCTGGCCCTAGAAAAGGATCAATGCTGGAGAATTTGAGCAAATCAGGGCCTCCATATATTCTGGCATGGGATCAATGAACACATGACGTACCAGCTCTTATTTTAGGCCTTCCGTGATTGGTAGGTTGTCTTCATCCTCGGCAGCTTTGATTTTTTCATTTTCCACTGCATCTTCAATATGACTCTTGAAAACCTGATCACCTTCTTCTTGTATTTCTAAAGGCAGTGGTATCTCTTCTTTTTGTCCGATAATAGCAGCTTTGAAAAATTTTCTTTCTGCTGGCAACATGCTGCTCAAAAAGACCCTTGATCCTTCTTCAAATGTTTGCAGGAAGTGTGCATAAGGATCATGATATGATACCTGGTGATGAATATGTAGCAGGCAGGCTTCAACCAGGATTTCTTCTTCTTCCACTGGATCAAGAACAAGACTCTCTTGAGAGAGAGAATCTCCCTCCTCTTATTTTTCTGAACTGGAGGACTCATCATGTATGGCGGTTGAATCCTCTTGGAGCTCTGATATATTCTTCTCTTATGATTTGAGCTCTGTGAATAGATCTATGTATTCTTGAGCAGTGGTTTGTTCCATTACTTCCTCTTTTGTAAGAGAAGGCTCATTACTTTCAAATTGCTCAAGGATTTCTTCTTTGCTTTCCTCCTCATCCTCTAAATAGGAAGGCTACTAGTTTCCAGTCTCACTGATGATCTGTGGTAAAGCAGAGTGAAGATTAAAATAATCTTCATCTGCTATTATACTGTCATAACTCTCGCCATCAGTGTCATAGATTGGTTGGCTCGACCAAGTCGACCATAGTGGACTCTCAGCAGGTCTTTCTTCATCTTGATCCACAGAGGAGTCTTCTGGATCTGTATCATCAAACTCATAAGACGAGTGAGCAAGTGAATCTGTTCTATAGAATATTTCTGAGGTGGACTGCTGATTTAATATCTGATCAACCTCTTCTTCTGTCAAAGGAGATGATTTTTTTGTGTTCCTTTGTGCAGAAGAGCAACATCTATCTTTTTCTTGTACTAGCTGATTTGGAGGTAGGATGTCTTCTTGAACCTCTTCCAGAATATCCTCAGTTGTGCTTGCAAGGGAATCTTGGGGATCTTCTAATGTTTCTTTACCTCTCTCTGATTTAGGCCAGTCCTCATGAACCTAATGATACTCGGTTAGACTGTAAGGCCCATGAGTGGTTTCTTCCTCCACATCAGATTTTACATCTTATATGCGGTCTCTTGCTTCCTCCAAGAAACATTCCCTATTTACCTTTGCTATTAGGTCATGATATTCTCTGACCAGCATAATACAAGACATAGGTACGAACTCAGGCAAGTCCTAATCGCTTTCCTCTTCATCCTCCATAGGTTTCAAAACATCATACATGTCTTACTCATTATCTAGGTCTTGAGTTTGTCCTTGTTCTAGAAGAGGCATGGGTTGTTCTAAATAATCATCATTTGTATTCATATTAGCCATATACCTCTTCAGAACTTTATTAAAAATTCTCTTTAATTCATATATCTGATCATTCAAAGCATCTAGCTTTGTATCCCTATCCATGTTTCTGCAAAGATGATCACTGCATCCTCTCAACCAGTTCAGAGTCTTCTACCAGTGGAGTCATTTGGTCTCCAGCACGTATGATGCTGTACGGTGACATGGTCTCCCAGTGGAGTCTTTTTAATCATTTAGGAATTGTGGAGTCGCCAAGGTGAGGGATCTACAACTCTCAACTCTCCATACTCACCTACTTGAAGAGTGAATTAGATTTTGTCGAGGCCCAGGGATTTAAATTTTCTCAACTTCGTTCCCCGGCAATGGTGCCAGAAAGATGTTGTTTCTCCTAGAGACAGCCTAGAGTTGTGATAGACCAGTGCCTAGGACATCTTAGCATAGCAATAAGCATATAATATAATGCATGAAGTTGTAAACTTCGGCTCACATGTTATCTCCTGTAAACAGGGAAATAAACTAGAATGGGACCAAACTCTCAGAAACTAGCACAGGAAAAGAGATACTGCAGAGGCAAGATGTAGAACTCTAATACAAAAGCAACAGACAATTCAGAGACAGTTTATTGCAAAGCGGGCCGATTTAGAAATACTTCACATACATAAGTTATCAGAAGGTGTATGTAGTGAAAGAAATATTGAGAAGATATTAGTTAACTTTGAGCTGATACCCAGATATACAATACCACCATGCATGGGCTTACCAATCTAAGAATCCATACATGATAATAGCATTTTAAAAGCACCCCCCCAAAGAAACTAATATAGCAGAAGTATGGTTAGCTAAATAATGGAACATAATATCATGCATGAGCCATATTTAAAGCGCTTGACTGATCTGAGCATGGCATCAACTAGGATGAATCCATACCAGAAATCAGTGAGCCACTCGCATTCCAAAACATGATACAAGAAATATGGATGAAATGAAATGATCTATTAATATAACACATAAGAGAAAGTTACAGACTGTGAAATACCAAAGACCATAATCCTCTTTAACAGATGGAACTCCTCCTCACTGAGACCCTATGGGCTCTAAGCCTTCATACAAGAGCTTTACAAATGTATACAAAAAGCCTTTCACTGCATAATTTTCTGATAAAATCTGGAACCCTAGATCATTTTTTCGTTGATGTTTTTATAGGAAACAAAGAAGATACATCAAGAAAGTGGGTGATGAACATTTAATTGTATCATTAAAAAAAAATGGCGGAGACGTGCACGCCAATACTGCTGAATGGTTCTGAAGTGCTGCATGTATCCTGAGGCCGACGTTCTGAAATAAATGCACTGGATGAAGATCTCTTCAGGAACACGGTAAAGGAGTAAAATCATATAAACATTTTTTCCTTTCCTGAGAGGAAATGGTGCTGAAAAGAAAGCCTTGAGATATTTTTTCTTGTGCCTTGTACCTTCTGCCTTCACAATCCTAAATTAAGCTTTAAAATCTTCAACGCCGAATGCTGAATTCCTCAATCATCCATTGATCTTCCTCTGCTGCTCCATTAATTTTTTCATCTGTGAAATTGGCGCCTTGAATGTCCCTACAGGGTTTGACATATTTTAACCCCGTTTCTTTAATGGAATTCTTATCGATTTGCCTTCCCGGGGCTTTCTTCCTAATTCAGTTCTGAAAACTGGTCCTTTCCTATATTTTTCCATTTGTAATTAAGAGCTATGAATCATGGCAATTTATTGCCACTCGTACCCCTGCAAAATCCACAAACTTGTTAAAGAAAACCATGCACGGGAAGGTGAACATAGTGGGGATAATGGCGAGACAGCGCAGCATGACGAGATAGTGGAAGGACGAGAGGTGACGATGAAAAATGCAGTGGAACAATGGCGGATGGGCTGGCCAGAGCTAAAATTCAAAACATTAAAGCATATGAATAGAATATATAAATGGCAAGGAGAAAAATGAGATAAACACGTGGGATGATGACGTGGAGGAGGACCGAGTCAACTGCAGGATATGCAGACGATCTAGATCGTTCGATCTCAGGAGGAGATCGACGGTTGAAAAGGCGTTGGAGGTGATAGACAGTGGGCCAGGGGTGCATTTTTCGTGGGTTAAAACTCATGCAGCTTTGATGCGCAACGACCATTCGATGAAGGTTTCCAGATCCCACGGTTGATAGCGATATCGCTGCACATCTTCTGCCAAACAATAGCGTGTGATGAACGGCGGTTTTGGGACCGTACGCTGGGATGCGTGGTAGACAGTGTATGTAATCGTTGGCCCAATGATAATTACTGCCCACCGCCGAAAGTTGGTGCGATACATACCACCTGGTTTTTGCAATGGGAGCAGGCGTGGGGACCACCAGGATAGGCAGGCTGCGGACCGTTGATTTCGCAGTTTCATTGGACGGCTGAGATGTGGTTTGGGCGATGAATGGAGGATTGCAAATGTCCTTTGATCTGTACAGATCAACGGTCGAGGGTGCGCCCGATATTCATATGCGATGAGCGCCTTGTGTTTTTGCACCTGGTTCCAGCACTGGGTTACGTGGAGGAAAAGAGTGGAGGCTTGGCCAAAGGGGCTAGGCCTGATAGATTTTCAGATTTACGATCTGTGGCCTTGTATAATGTAATTTGGGGGCAGGAAGGGCAACGATAGGCACAAAAATCACCCCTTTAAGGCTGAAAGAGGGGATTTGAGAGGTTAAATCCAAATTGCTTGTGAAAATTTTACAGATAGCTGATTATGATCAACATCGGCTCCACCTGGGGACGGCTCATTCATCCTTGGGTGTGTCAAGAACTCTGCAGAACACTTGATCATCTTCTATGCAAACTTTGTTCTTCAGAATTTCAACTTCTATCCTTATTACTCCATGAGACCAGATTAAACTGTTGGTCTCTCATTTTCTCTACCTAAACTACATATGCTAGGATTAAGCTATCTAGCAAATTTCTTCTCCACATTCTAAAACAGAAATTGGAAAGCAGCCAAGCCAGGATTAGACTGTCTGGCTTGCCGGACTTTGCATAAATTAAAACAACTAACTACATGCTCACAGACTGAGCTTTATTTTAGACTTCCTACCTACTCTACTCTAACCTAGAAATCCTTGATGCTCTAGGTGATACAATAATGCCAGTGCAGCCATTCAAGCAGTAACAAAAAAGGATATGAGCACTGACTGCTTGTCAGAGATAACCACAGTGTGCTCTGCGTGTGGTTCTTCAAAACTGTGGTCACCATCAGTGGTGGCCTCTCCGGATGAATCTGGCCCTGGCAAAGGATCAATGCTGGAGAATTTGAGAAAATCAGGGCCTCCATATATTCTTCCACAGGATCAATGAGCACATGATGTACCAGCTCTTCTTTTAGGCCTTCCATGATTGGTAGCTATCTTCAACCTGGGCAGCTTTGATTTCTACATTTTCCACTGCATCTTCAATATGACTCTTGAAATCCTGATCACCTTCTTCTTGTATTTTGAAAGGCAGTGGTATCTCTTCTTTTTGTCCCATAATATCAGCTTTGAAAACTTTTCTTTCTGTTGGAAACATGCTGCTCAAAAAGACCCTTGATCCTTCTTCAAATGTTTGCAGGAAGTGTGCATAAGGATCTTGATATGATACCTGGTGATGAATATGTAGCAAGCAGGCTTCAACCAGGATTTCTTCTTCTTCCACTGGATCAAGAACAAGACTCTCTTGAGAGAGAGAATCTCCCTCCTCTCTTTTTTCTGAATTGGAGGACTCATCGTGTATGGCAGTTGAGTCCTCTTGGAGCTCTGATATATTCTACTCTGATGAGTTGAGCTCTGTGAGCAGATCTATGTATTCTTGAGCAGTGGTTTGTTCCATTACTTCCTCTTTTGTAAGAGAAGGCTTATTGCTTTCAAACTGCTCAAGGATTTCTTCTTTGCTTTCCTCCTCATCCTCTAAAAAGGAAGGCTGCTGGTTTCCAGTCTCACTGATGATCTGTGGTAAAGCAGAGTGAAGATTCAAAGAATCCTCATCTGCTATTATACTGTCGTAACTCTCGCCATCAGTGTCATATATTGGTTGGCTCAACCAAGTCGACCATACTGAACTCTCAACAGGTCTTTCTTCATCTTGATCCACAGAGGAGTCTTCTGGATCTGTATCATCAAACTCATAAGACGAGTGAGCAAGGGAATCTATTCTATAGAAGATTTCTGAGGTGGACTGCTGATTTAATATCTGATCAACCTCTTCTTCTGTCAAAGGAGATGATTGTTTTGAGTTACTTTGTGCAGAAGAGCAGCAGCTCTCTTTTTCTTGTACTAGCTGATTTGGAGGCAGGATGTCTTCTTGAACCTCTTCCAGAATATCCTTAGTTGTGCTTGCAGGGGAATCTTAGGGATCTTCTGATGTTTCTTGACCTCTCTCTGATTCAGGCCAGTCCTCATGAACCTGATGATACTCGGTTAGACTGCAAGGCCCATGAGTGGTTTCTTCCTCCACATCAAATTTTACATCTTCTATGTGGTCTCTTGCTTCCTCCAAGAAACATTCCCTATTTACCTTTGCTATTAGGTCATGATATTCTCTGACTAGCATAATACAAGACATAGGTACGAACTCAAGCAATTCCTGATCGCTTTCCTCTTCATCCTCCATAAGTTTCAAAACAGCATACATGTCTTGCTCATTATCTAGGTCTTTAGTTTATCCTTGTTCTAGAAGAGGCATGGGATTTTCTAAATAATCATCATTTGTATTCATATTAGCCATATACCTCTTCAGCACTTTATTAAACATTCTCTTTAATTCATATATCTGATCATTCAAAGCATCTAGCTTTGTATCCCTATCCATTTTTCTGCAAAGATGATCACTACATCTTCTCAACCAGTTCAGAGTCTTCTACCAGTGGAGTCATTTGGTCTCCAGCACGGCTGATGCTGTATTGTGACATGGTCTCCCAGTGGAGTATTTTTAATCATTTAGGAACTGTGGAGTCGCCAAGGTGAGGGATCTACAACTCTCAACTCTCCATACTCACCTAGAAGAGTGAATTAGATTTTGTCGAGGCCCAGGGATTTAAATTTTCTCAACTTCGTTCCTTGGCAACGGCGCCAGAAAGATGTTGTTGCTCCTAGAGATAGCCTAGAGTTGTGCTAGACCAGTGCCTAGGACATCTTAGCATAGCAAGGAGCGTATAATATAATGCATGAAGTTTTCAACTTCGGCTCACATGCTATCTCCTGTAAACAGGGAAATAAACTAGAATGGGACCAAACTCTCAGAAACTAGCACAGGAAAAGAGATACTGCAGAGGCAAGATGTAGAACTCTAATACAAAAACAACAGACAATTCAGAGACAGTTTACTGCAAAGCGGGTCGATTCAGAAATACTTCACAGACATAAGTTATCAGAAGGTGTATGTAGTGAAAGAAATATTGAGAAGATATTAGTTAACTTTGAGCTGATACCCAGATATACAATACCACCATGCATGGGCTTACCAATCTAAGAATCCATACATGATAATAGCATTTTAAAAGCACCCTCCCAAATCAACTAATATAGCAGAAGTATGGATAGCTGAATAATGGAATAGACTATCATGCATGAGCCATATTTAAAGCACTTGACTGATCCGAGCATGGGAATCAACTAGGATGAATCCATACCAAAAATCAGTGAGCCACGCGCATTCCAAAACATGATACAAGAAAGATGGATGAAATGAAATGATCTATTAATATAACACATAAGAGAAAAGGTTACACACTGTGAAATACCAAGGACCAAAATCCTCCTTAACAGATAGAACTCCTCCTCATTGAGACCCTATGGGCTCTGAGCCTTCATACAAGAGCTTTACAAAATGTATACAAAAAGGCCTTTCACTGCATAATTTTCTGATAAAATCTGGAACCCTAAACTATCTGTTCTTCGAGAGCTTTATAGGAGAACAAGAAAGCTCGATAAGGGAGTAGGTGGTGAACATTTAATTGTATCATTAAAACAAAATGGCGGAGACGTGCACGCATATACTGCTGAATGGTTCTGAAGTGCTGCATGTATCCTGAGGCCGACGTTCTGATATAAATGCACTGGATGAAGATCTCTTCAGGAACACGGTAAAGGAGTAAAATCATATAAACATTATGTCCTTTCCTGAGAGGAAATGGTGTTGAAAAGAAAGCCTTGAGATATTTTTTCTTGTGCCTTGTACCTTATGCCTTCACAATCCTGAATTAAGCTTTAAAATCTTCAACGCCGAGCGTTGAATTCCTCAATCATCCACTGATCTTCCTCTGCTGCTCCATTAATGTTTTCATCTATGAAATCGGCGCCTTGAATGTCCCTGCAGGGTTTGACAGATTTTAACCCCGCTTCTTTAATGGGAGTCTTATCGATTTTCCTTCTCGGAGCTTTCTTCCTAATTCAATTCTAAAAACTAGTCCTTTGCTGTATTTTTTCCATTTTTAATTAAGAGTTGTGAATCATGGCAATTTATCGCCGCTCGTACCCCTGCAAAATCCACAAACTTGTTAAATAAAACCATGCACGGGAAGGTGAACATAGTGGGGATAATGGCGAGACAGCGCGGCGTGACGAGATGGTGGAAGGACGAGAGGTGACGGTGAAAAATGTAGTGGAACAATGGCGGACGAGCTGGCCAGAGCTAAAGTGAAAAACATTAAATCATATGAATAGAATATATAAATGGCAGGGAGAAAAATGTGATAAACACGTGTGATGATGATGTGGAGGAGGACCGAGTCAACGGCGGGATATGTAGATGATCTAGACCATTCTATCTCAGGAGGAGATCGACGGTTGAAAAGGCATCATAGGTGATAGACAGTGGGCCAGGGGTTCATTTGACGTGGGTTAAAACTCGTGCAGCTTCGATGCGTGATGACCGTTCGATGATGGTTTCCAGATCCGACGGCTGACAGCGATATCGCTGTGCATCTTCTGTCGAACAATAGCGTGTGATGAACGGCGGTTTTGGGACCGTACGTTGGGATGCATGGCAGACAGTGTATGGAATCGCTGGCCCAACGAGAATTACCGCCCACCGCCGAAAGACGATGCGATACATACCACCCAGTTTTTACAATGGGAGCGGGCTTGGGGACCACCAGGACAGGCAGGCTGCGGACCATTGATTTCGCAGTTTGATTGGACGGCTGAGATGTGGTTTGGGCGATGAATGGAGGATTTTGAATGTCATTTTATCTTTATAGATCAACGGCCGAGGGCGCGCTCGATATTCATATGCGATGAGCGCCTAGTGTTTTTGCGCCTGGTTCCAGCAATGGGTTACGTGGAGGAAAAGAGTGGAGGCTTCGCCAAAGGGGCTAGGCCTGATATATTTTTGGATTTACGATCTGTGGCCTTGTATAATGTAATTTGGGGGCGGGAAGGGCAACGATAGGCACAAAAATCACTCCTTTAAGGCTAAAAGAGGGGATTTGAGAGGTTAAAGCCAAATTGCTTGTGAAAATTTTACAGATAGCTGATTATGATCAACACCTCCCCCCTTCTCTCCATATATCCTTGGTTTTATCTTTACCTCACCCCCAAACATACGCACTCTCTCTCCATCTCTCCCTTGACACTTCCTCTCTCTCTCCAATACTCACTCTCTATATCTTTCTTCTTCCCTTCTTCTCTCCCCATCCAACTCCATGTCTCTATCCCTCCCTCTCTCTCCCCCTCCAACTCCATCTCTCTATCCCTCCCTCTCTCCTCCTCTCTTTCAAGTCCCCCTCTCTCACTTTCTCTCCTACCTCCCTTTCTATTGCCCCATCTCTCTCTCTCTCTCTCTCTCTCTCCCATAAAATCCTCGCTTTTCCCTAATCACTCTCTTCCTCTTTGTCAAGTCCTCTCTCTCACTTTATCTCCCACCTCCCTCTCTCTCTCTCTCTCTCTCAAATACTCTCTCTTTTCCCATCACTTGATATACTCTCCAACTATGTTACTATATCCATCCCTTTATCCTTCTCTCCCCCTTGTATCCATCACTCCTTCTATGTCTCTTTATCACACCCTTAAACATACACCATCTCTATCCATCTCTCCCTTGTCACTCCCTCTCTCCCCGCTTCTCACTCTCTATGTATTTATTCTTCCCTCTCCCTCTCCCCCTTCAACTCCAACCATAACCACCAATGGCTAAAGCAAGGATGGCATCAAGAAACAAATTCTTGGCTAAATCATTGTAGAATAGCACGATATTCCATCCTACAAGATGCTAACAATATTAAAAATATTATCAAATTTAAATTTAAGTGAATTGGCCCTACAATAAAGAGTTAGAAAGCTAATATATTACAAGAAAGTTGTTAACCCTAATCTTAAAGCTCAAAAGTATCTTTTAGTTTTGACTAACACAAAGAAAATCAATATTACTGCAATATATCTAATTCTAGCATTGTACAATTCCTAAAATATTATGGGATGCAAGAACATGTGACACTAAGAGATATGTTCACATCAAAGAAACTTCCCCAATCCATCAAAATTAAAGCTTAATTTTAAAATATATGTTACAATATGGATTTTCCCAATATCCTAAATCCTTGAAACTATGATAATATTGAAACATTTATCTTATTATCTTCAAAAAATTTAAAGAATAATCTTTACTTTTTTTGAGGTTTAATAGATCATCATCTCATATATAGAAAAATATAAAAAAGTATATTTATTTTTCAAGTCATGTCTTTGTTATATCCCTAAATTAGATTATAATAAGAATATAAGAATCACATTATATTTAATGTTAACATAAACTTTATTATTACTATTAATTATAATTATGAATAAGAAAAAAATAGTATTAGCAATATTATAATATTATTTTCTTTTGTTTGATGCTTGAGTTTGAAAACATGAATCTCAAGGAACATAAAACTTCATTATTATTAAGGAAATTGCTAATATTTAAATTAAGTTGAAATAACTTTATAAATATTAATAATAAGAATATTAAATATAAATAAAATAAATTAATAAACCAAAATAATTGAAATTATGCCATTATTTAAATAAAATAAACTCTCAAATTTAATTAAACCAATTATCTTTAATTACCAATAATCAAATTCTTATAAATAAAAAAAATGGATTTATGTCCAAGTCCTAATTTTCTTTAATTAGAAATATATAAATAAAATTATTATAATAAAATTCTTACAAAATTATCATATCTAAGTCCTAATTCCTAATTATGATTCACACTTAATTCAAAACCTTGAAATAAAAAACAAATACAATATACTCAAAATATTTATAAAAATAAAGTATGAAAGAACTAAAGATAAAATGTTGTTATCTATAGGGGTGAGGGTGTTAGTGTATCTTGGAGGAAAATTTGAAATATATTTTTATTAATACCTTATCACAACTTCAAATAACTAATCTAAAGCCTATGCAATATTCTTAGAAATATTGTTAGCTACATCTCACCATATAAACAAGTTAATTACAGTAACTTACTATACCACCATTATCAAACATCTTCATTCAAGTAGTGTATCTAGAAATCCAAAATTCTATAGAATACACAAGATAATTTGAGATAATTTGAAATAATTTGAAGTGTTCAATGGAAAAAATAACCCCTAAAAAAACTTGATGTACTTTATGCATAAAATAAGAATGGTATGATCATGTGAACATTGTGATGCTAGATAATAAAATAAGATGTAATTTTCTAGCATGTGACTTGGTGTGCAAGATTATGTCACTTGTTGGAAAGAAGGAAACTAAACCTATGCCATTCATGAAATTGTTTATATCAAACCCTCGCCTGTGTTGAAAGTAAATTATGGAGAGGGACTTAAAGAATCATGAGAATTTAAGAAGCATGATGTTGTGACAATACTCCATACAATTAGCATGATACTAGACTTGAAATCAACCTTCATTTATTCAATTTTTAAGGTGCAATCCAATCATATAGTGATGGTAGAAATTATTAAAAAGGATATTAGGAGGTATCTAAAGAGTTTGGCCTTTGAATAAAGAAGGGCATGAAGATATGGGGTGAATTAAATTCTAAAAGATCCAATTGGGCCCTTTAGAACGAATATTATCCATAGGATAAGGATAGTGGTCTAAACAAATATAGAGAGGCGAAAAATATTTATTTTATTTCTTTATAAATGAACAAATTTCAATAAAATATAGCTTAATTACAATTATAATTTCATCAACTCACAACTTAATAGAGAAACATTATGGTTTTCTGATTGAGCAATGACAACATATTAAAATGGAAAATGATTAAATTAGGAGCATATGGAGCTAGACCAAAAAAATTGAATAATTTATTGTCCATGGTACCTTATTTTTTTCTTCCTTTATTATTTTATTCTTCTCTCATACTTTTGTTCTTCCATATTTAAATGTTCAATCCCCTCACTAGGAGTTGATCATCTTTTCTATCGTTAATGTGAATGCAAGTCAAACCATTACTCTATCGAGGGATATTTAATAATGTCTTTACCACTAAAACAATAAACCATATCATAGTTTTTATATTATTATATAAGGAAGATAGGCCTACCTTAGAATAAGATGATTCTAACAAAAAGTATTATGTATTTTTGAAATATTTCCATCTCTTGATACATAGGTTATAACTAATTTCAAATTACTTTTTTAGTTTAGAAAAAAAAATTTAGGTCTAAGGTTTTTAATTATTATTTTTTATTTCAAAAATTAAAATCATTGTAAAATATTGTTGCACTATATTTTTTCTACCATGTCCAAGTTATGTTAATCATTGATATTCATTATTAAGAGCATTGTAAAATGTTTTTGCAATTATTTTGTTATTAAAGAGATTATAAAAAGCTTTTGCACAATATTTGGTTTCCATTGTGTTTTTTTACTAGACAACCATAAATACGTTGAAAACACTTACAAGAAATACCAAATCAAACTATAGAGCTTCAAGAAAAGCTCTGCCTGTAATGTGACCTTTGATACTTGCAAACTTTGATTTGTCTATTGCAATTGTATATAACTTTGTGCAAAAATTTTCTAACTTGACCAACTTACCATCTAATCCAGCTAGACCTGTCAGACCTTTATGATTTAAAACATTAAATTTAGTATGAAACCTTTGAACCATAACATTTAAAGCTTCACACTTGGTCTACAATTGTTTGATCAATTTTATTTTTTTCAAAAACTTCTTTATCTCCAAAATGGTTGCAGCCCTATCTGAGATATTGATTGCTTCCAACTCCTCTCTGTTCTTTGAATTAAGAACCTTGATCATATCAGAAGCTTCACTTGGCTTCTTTTTGAGTTGATCCTTTTGATCTTGAATTGATGTTTTGAATTTTTTGATGAGTTCCTATTGCTCGAAGATGATATGTATAGATGGCCATATTTCAGTAATGGACTTGCTAATTTTTTCCAAGATACTCTGCTTGGCTTCCTAAAGTTGATGACATAAGAGATTCACTTTCCAGTTCTTTAACTTTAATTTCCAACTGATGAGTCTTCTGCATTTCCTCTACATATAAAGTATCATTTTTAATATTTTGTGACTGAATAAGTTGAAACTTCTGATGTAGTTTCTCATGTGCTTGTTTCTGAGTGGCAAAATCTTGAGCTAGTTGTGTTGCATCAGTTATGTTCAAGGCTGTTGAGGGTTCTGCACATGCAGAATATGTTTGAGTTGCTAAAGTAGGATGAGTATACACTTGGAGTTCCTATTTCTCTTTCAACAGTTCTTCAATTTGTTCTTCCATTTTTCTAATCTGCAGATTTTGATCAATAATTAATTTAAGCATTTCCTTCTTTTCAGATTCATTTTCTTCCATCTCTTTAGTCTATGGGTCTTCAGTCGAGGGTAGCTTGAGTTGTTTTCATAGAGCAGTAATGTCTGCATTTTTCTTCTTAATGATTTCTTCATTTGCCTTGCAGTCCTTAGGATCATATCCCACTTTTATTACAAGCTCTTCCAATGGTTTTATCTTGTTATCTTTAGCCAAAGAAGAAAATTTCTCAATATTCAACTTGGATTGCATATTCGACAGTGCTACTTTCAATTTTGAAAGATACAAAGCTGTTGTAGTCATGGTTGAAAATAGCATTTCTCCTGACTGCTTGTGCATATCCATCTAGTCCACTGGATGTATGTGTCTTATATCAAATGAAAATACATTCTTCTTATACTCAGCATGTGTCTTTTTAAATGTCATTGTTGCTTGCAGAAAGGCCATTTGCATCCTGCCTTTATCAGTGTCAAAGACAGTGAGAAGCCTTTGTTGTGATGTAGATGTTTGTTTCCAAAATTGGCTATAAACATCTGATTTCAGTGCTTCATTCTTGTGCTTGATTTCTAGAAATTTGGAGAAAATATTATGCTCTTCTGAAGATTTGGCATCTGAATGTTGGATGATTTATAGCATCTCTCTTGCACGTGAGGCTGATGGAGGAGTTTGAGGAAGATTTGTGGATGTGGAGACTTCAGTATCTCCCAAATCTATGATCTCTAGTTTTTTATCTTCTCAAAGCAAGGAAGAGGTAACCTTTGCTTTCTTATGTGGTAATATGAATCCTTTCATAATTTCCTTCGAATGTGGTGTCTCTTCTCTAACCCTTTTTTTTGTTTACTGTCAGGCACTGGTGTTTGTTCATTTGAAGTAGAAATGACTTGTTCATCTGCTTCTTGTAATGTACCTTCTACCCATTCATCCTGGTTCATGTATTTCTCTATTTATTCTTTGGAGGTATGAGTGTAAGAGTTTGTCTTGAGTTCAACCCTCAAAGCATAGATAAGTCCATGGGGGTCATATGACCAAGTAAAACTTGATTGAAAACCCATCTTCTTTAATAACGTATATGCATCATTACCAGTTTCTCTGGTATTACAAATGAATGATCCAACATTGGCCTTGATTTTAAATTGGGATTTCCTCTTTCTTAAAACAAAATGAAATTCATCCATATTTAACATTTGTCTTATGTACTCTAAGGAGAAAATTCCCATAGGCACATATTTTTGAAGTTTGTATGGTGGAAGCTCGCGGCCATACACCCTGATCTCTATTTAATTTTTTTACAGATACCTATCACTTGTTTTTTCTTATTCACTAAGGTGCAGACTTATTTTAATGTCTTCTCCAATTCTAGGCTTTGATGAACTCGTAAGGAGCTTCCTTACTGGATGAATGAATGAGTCTATGAATTCTGAGAAAGAAGTGGTTTTTGATGAATCTATGACCAATTATGTCTAGTGAATCACTGATTGATTCACTCCCTGTGCATCCTGCTTATTTAAGTGAATGGGAAACATATCTGCCTACTGAAACAAAATCATATGAATAATCACCAAAGAATAATTAAATGCTCCTTGTGTGGTGAATTTCATGAATTGTTCATGTATAATATCAGCCAAGAAATGGTTGTAATTGTACATAAAAATGGTGATTTGTCAAGACTGAAGATAGATAAGAAACCTAGGATGGGTTCATCAGCGGTTTCATCATTTGGGTGTCCTAACAGATAAGAAAGAAGGGAGATGCAATGTTTTGAAGCTATAGGAAATATGGAGGATTCATATGGGGGATTTCTCTTTGGTAAATCTGCATCCTTAGGTAGTGTTGGACGGATAAATCGTTCTTGCGGACAAGACCGATCTCCCTAGTACTAAAAGTATCTAGCAACAAACATCCAAATAGAATAATCTTTCTCTAAGCATATATAATATATGAAAAGCTCTATATAGGCGTTAAAAGACCTACCTTATGTCCAGTGCTTGTTTGAAGTTGTTGTTATCCTTCGCGCACTTGAAGGAGTTTCGCTTGTAAACCTGCAGTCACAAACAAGCAAAGTATTACATAGCACCTGTATAGACATCATCATAAACCATGCTTATCATAGTGATCAAGGAATCTATCAAACAAACCATTAACAAATAGCTTATTGAGAAAAATGAGTATATTTGTATTAACTTCAAAAGAAGGAAAACCTTACAACCTGAGCCTTGATGTTGCACAGGCCTTCCCGGGGTCCGAAGCAGGAGTCTCCTCTACTTTGAAAAGCTCTACACTCTTTCAATCAAGACAAATAGAGGTATGTAATCTCTCCTCACAAAAGTCTTGTTTAACTGAGTCTGAATCTCAACAACACTTATCTTCAAATATTCTAAAGCTTCAACTCCCTTTGAGGCTACCCAATGCCTCTTTTTATAGTGGAAAAGAGGAGGTTTTTCTGTTCCAAATATAAAGGGATATAATCCTCCTTCAAAGGGATAAGATCCTCACATCAAGGGGTTAGCTCCATAAGGTAAGGGATACATGTACCTTATCAAAGCGTACTTATTTCCGAAAATTCTTGTCTAGAATCTTCTAGAATTAATCTCAAATCAACTTTTTAACTTTACTTTCTCGCCTTTTTTAGTTTTACAGGAGTCCACACCTATAACACATAGAAAGTGCAGTTTTGGTCCGTAGGATAGCTGAACATTAGGTGCGGGCCCGCGGGCAATGTATAGAGAAAGTGCGATACCAAAGTTTAGGAACTTTTCTCTGATTTTCAAGGCTTGATATGAAGAATTGATATGTTAGACTTGCAAAAGGAGGAAGTATGAGTTATAATGAGCTCATACCCATAGCAGAAATGTCAGGATGAAAATTTTTAGTGTAACAGATTGCCCCCTAAAGTGAAAAGTCTGGAATAGATGAAACTGAAGTCTGTCATCTATGAAGAGTGTAGTACTTTATCATTTCAAGGATCATCCTGTGGACACCCCAGTCAGAGCCTGTAAAAACATTCAATGCAAAATATATATGTATACATATCATCGCTGAGGTAGGCATTCCCATACTCAGATCAAAACTAATTAGAACTAACTTAAATTGTTCTGATATAGGAATGATTTTTAATACATCACAGTATAGACATGTGTAGACACAGTATGGACGCAACCATCTGTTTATAAATAGTCTACTGTATGAATGATATCAAAATTCCATGCAGCCTGGATGGTAGAAACTAGATCCAGGGTCTTGATTTTCGCATCTCGAACTAGTATGATTCTATCCATGTGAATAAATGTGTTGAAGTCGAACATGGTAGAAACCACTTGATTACCAGTCAATGATGTAAACTTGTTAACAAGTGTGAGAGAAACCACCAGTAATGTCAATGGCTCTCAAAGTACTTAGTACAATCCATGAAATGTGAATGAATGAGCTGAAGTCAAACATCTCACGGAATCATTCGATCGAAGGTCAATGATGCAACTTGTCGTTGAAGGCGAGAAACCTGCCATTAAGGCATGCAAATTTCAAGGTACTGACGATTTTTGGATCAACTTCCTAGATAATGAGCTGTCGTCGATAGAAAGTGATCTGTCGTAGGCAAGCCCACAACACGAAATCATAGATCAATTTTTGAAAATATATTGGAAAGGACTCACTCAGGGATGGTAAAAAATGGATGACAGATATTTTGCAGATGAATAGTTTATTTGAACTGTCCTCTTGAACACATAACGACACATAATGAAACTGCAGATGGCTTGGTGAAAATTGACCCAAAGCTAATACCCAGAAACCGGCTGAAGACTTTCAATGTGGTTTGATTAACTGTTAGGCAAAGGATTTCCCAACCCAGGTGAATGAAAGTGTCGTGTTCAAGAGTGGTTGACTATATTTTCGAAAAATCAAAATACAAAAAACACGCCCATTTTTCTCTCTTTTCCCCCACCATTTCTGGCAAGTACCTCTTTATTTTTGACAAGCTTGAGGAGGATAACATTTGCTTGCTTATAAGCTCATCCTTCGAATGAGTCCAAATTAGTTTAAGATTCGAACCCTAAGAAGGAGTGGTTCGTTCTTGTTTTAAAATTGAACAGGTCCTTTACTGTTAAGTTTTAACGAGTCCAGTATAGGAGAAAATCGACGTTTTTCAATTTTAGGGAGTCAGAAGAGAAAACTTAAGAAAACTCCATGGGTGTACTTTTTTGTAAATTTAGTCTCTTGAGCCCGAAAAAGGATAAAATAATGCGGGAGAGAACTCTATTGACCGTAATTAGTCAACGTATACCTTTTTCGTAAATAGTCCATTTCAGTCCGTAAAAGGGGTAAACAATTTCTACACAAAAACTTGAAACATTACACATACCTGTTTAAGATAAGTAAAAATGCTTTCAAAAATACCCTTTTTAAAGTGAAAAATAAACAAATTAAAAATTCATCTATTCGAAAAAACTTATAAAAAGGACTTTTTCAATTTCATTTTTACTATTCAGTTTCAGAGTGAAAAGTAAAAGCTTTTGGGTAAGAAAGTTCCTGTGAAGATTCTGGAAAATCCATCCGACGAAATCGAGAACCGTCAGTCCCAGGTAATCCACGACCTCTTAATCTTGTATTTCATCCGTTTACAATTCAATTTTAGGCTTTATATTTTATTTTTAGGGAAAAATATGGTTTAAAAATTCGCTCGCGAGGGTCCGCAGGTGAGACACATGGGACCTGCGGACCCCGACTTTTTTCTATATGGAAAAAAGTCATGGGTCCGCACTCATCACACAGAGCACGTGCATTTCTACGCACTGTGTATAAAGGCTAAGTGCGGTCCCTGCACGTTTAAATTTAAAACTCAAATTTCTCATTTGCCGCCCAAAAATTTCCAAATTAGATTGTTCTAACTTGTGTTTTTATGCATTGTAGGAGTAACAAGATGTTGATTTGGAGAGAATGCGAACATGAGGATGTGGATGACGCCGAAATGCTCCATTTTCCCACAATGCAAGCATTAAAAGCATGCGGTATATATAAATTTTGGGCCATCCAAGGCATGAGGGCACAGGTAGACCTCCTGACATGGCTGGTAAACAGGTGGAACGTGCAGGACCAGTGTTTCATTATTGGTGGCCACCGGCTCGAAATTGAGCTGGAGGATATTTATTTTCTGACTGGTTTGTCCAAAAGGGGCGAACAAGTTTCTCTGTTTGGGACTAGGCCAGGTGGCCAGTCTGTCGCTAGTCTTCAACTAGAATTCTGTAATGATCAGGCAAACCCTAGGGAAAAACGGATTGACATAAAAAACATCATCCGTCCCGAGTTGAAAGTTATTGCATTTACTGTTACCAGACTGTGTGGGAGTGTTGTGCTGCATGTGGCTACCGGTTCCCAAATGCGTATTGTTGTGGATTGTTTTCGCGACACCATTTTCAACTAGTGCGAAGCTGTATTGGCCAATATAAAAGGCCAATTGACTAGAGCGAAGAATGGTAAACTAAACAACTTTGGATATGGATCCATCGTCGTTACCTTTGCTCTAGAGAGGATCCCCATGCTAGCTCCGTAGAGTATTTCTGTTGATGCCGGTCGACTTCGAGAACCTAGGATGACTCGTTGGGTCGCACTGATGGCCCGTCACAGTATTGAGGGCTCTGAAATTGTTTGATTTCCTCCTTCATATTTTCGTTGGCTGGATCGCCAAATTTTTACCATAGAGGACTTTCCATATGCCGGGATAGATTTCCGCGACGACCGAGAGATGACTCTCCCAGCCGGGGAACAATGGGATGAATCAGGTAAAATCATTTTCAACAATTTCTAAGTTCTAATTTTTTTTATTTTTTGATCATCTTTGAAGCTAATAACCAAAAGTTTTGAATGCAGATGTGGGCCCACGGCGACCAGCCCATCTCCAACCTTATGATAGAAGACAACCAGCTGCAGTTGCACCAGCCCCAGCCCCAGCAGGCCAATCAGCGAAAATCTTGTCTGACTTAGAGCATCACCTAGAGCGCCTAACTCTAGATATTCCAGAGACGGACATAGATGAGATTCCACTCAGATTACAGAGATACGTGATTGGTGTTCCAGGACATTTTAGGAGGTTCCTATGTAGGGTGGCCCGAGCAGTGGTCTCTTATCGTGATCACCATCAGTGATGGGATGTTCATTTGTAGACTCATATTTTGACTTTTTGTGTTATCATTCTACCGATCATAAGGTGTTTCCAACCTATGATCGAAGACGATGTATATTTTTTGAAAACACTCCTATATTATGATATATCACTATTTACCGGCTATCTGTGTACATGTTATGAATGTTGTTTGTTTTACTGTTTTGATTATTGCAAATGTCGATTTATCATACTAGAAGCAACTGCATCTGCTAATGTATTTAAATGTCTTGGAATATGTTGATATTCAATGTAATCAAATTCACGTTCCAAGAGATGGACTCTTAAAACTAACCGTAATAACACTGGATTTCTAATGGTATAAACTCTATTTAATTGTAATACAACAAGTTCAGAATCCAACCTAACAATCAAACTTCGAATTCCAAATGATATGGATTCAGAAAATAACTCAATCACTGCACTATACTCGACAATGTTATTCGTTGTTTGACCAAGGCTTACCCCATGCATGGAAACTAACTCGTCAGAGGGTGAATAAATAACCCAAGCTGCGGAAGAAATGTTCCGTGTACTATGACAAGCACCATCAGCAAAACCAATGTAGGTTTGAAGAGACGTCGACATCTACAATATCAGGAGTAAAACTCAGATAAGCAGGAATAGTGATAAAAACACACTTCTAAACTAGGCACACTTTTCTAATCTAAGACACACCAGCAGTAAAGAAATCTAATCTAATAAAAAATCTCCACACCAAGTTTTAAGCATAATATCGCTTTAGATAAAGCCCATTTCTGGGTTTATCCAAAGGGACACCGTCTAAATCTATTAACTCATAGGCCCCTTTTGCTAACTTTCGTTTGACAATGAAAGGACCATGCCACATAGGCACGAATTTCCCAGCCCCTATTTTATCATTGGCTTGATCATAAAGTAAGACTAGGTCTCCTTCTGAAAAATTTCGAGGGGTCACGCTTCAATCACACTGAGCTTTAAATTGTTTAACATGAGCCTCGTTTGCTATTGCAGCATTTCGTAGATTCTCATCTAGTTGAGCCAAGTACAAGAAACGCTTCTCCTCTTCAGACGTAGCTGGGAGTAATTCTATGGCTAATTTCAGTGACGGAATTTCGCATTCAATCGGCAACACAGCTTCCAAACCGTAAACGAGTTGAAAGGGAGTGAAACCAGTTGATGTTTTTACTAAGGTTCGATATGCCCAAAGTGCTGAAAATAACATGGAATGCCAATTCGTCTTGTGAATATCAATAATGCATTTGATCATGGTGACTAAAACTTTATTGATGGCTTCAACCAGACCATTGGCTTGTGGATAATACGGAGTGGAACTATCGTGACGCAGGCCAAGTTGATCTGTCAGTTCAGTCATCATGACATTCCAAAAATGACTTCCATGATCTGTAATAATGGCTTGAGGAACACCGAACCTAGAAATTATGTGATTAAATACGAAATTTGCAGCAGTCTTGCCGTCAGCCGAAAATGTAGGCATCGCCTCGGCCCACTTAGTAAAATAATATACTGCTAAGATAATATATGCATGCCCCCCGACCGAGTGAGGGTTACATGTAATAAAGTCAATACCCCACTTTGCGAATGGACCAAAAGCAATTATAGGGTGAAGAGGAGCGGGTGGCGTGCGCATTTTACGATCAAAAAGTTGACAATTATGGCATTTCCGGACGGCATAAATACAATCTTTGAATAATGATGGCCAGAAATAACCAGCGCGCAATATCTTTTGGGCAGTGGCATACCCAAACATATGACCGCCACATGCTCCAGAATGTCAATCATTTAAAACCTTTTCAGCTTCATCATGAGTAATACAGCGTCGGAAAATAGAATCCGCTCCACGACGATAAAGTGTATCACCAATAATATTATAATGTTGGGATTGGAAGCGTATTTTTCGTCGCTGAGATCGTGAAATTTCAGGCTGAAAAGATTGGGTTTGGAGATAAATGATAATATCTCCATACCATGGATCAATAGTACTGATAAGAAACAAATATTCGTCCACAATGGACTCTTCTTCCATTGTTTCAGTATCAGTAGATGGGAAATCACACATAAGTTCCGCAAAAACCAAAGATTTCTTTGCCTTGGATTTTTCAAATTCCAAGTCAAATTCCTGTAGGATGACTATCCATTTGGAATACTTGCCCCCTAGCAATTGTTTGGTCAAAATGTACATCATAGGGTTACAGTTACAAATTACTGTGGTTTTGCGTAACAAAATGTAATGTCTAAATCTTTGGACAGCTTGTACAGCTGCCAAGGCCAATTTCTCCACATGTGTGTATTTGATCTCAGTCGGATGCAAATTTTGACTAAGATAGTAAATCACATGTTCATTGTGAGATTCATCTTCCTGAACTAATACCATCCCAATGGTGGAATGAGAAGCGGCGAGGTACAAAAATTAATCCTGATTGTAGTTGGGAGGATGCAATAACGGTGCATGGGTCAACGTGTGTTTAAGTGCATCAAAAGATCGATCAGCGATCTCATCCCAAAAGAATGGAATGTTCTGTTTCAACAATCGGGTAAAACCCTTTGTAAGCTCGGCATAGTTAGGAATGAATCGACGTAAAAAGTTTGCTTTCCCCTGCAAACTTTGGATTTGGCGTAAAGTCGAAGGAGGAGGTAATTTAACAATAGCTTCGACCTTCAACTGATCGACACGAATGCCTGCTTTTGAAACAACAAATCCCAGTAAACGACCCGATTCTACACAGAAAACACATTTGTGTGGATTCAGCCTAATTCGATAATGCCGAAATCTCATAAAGATAGCTCGTAAGTGAGTAAGATGATCGGCCTTATATGATGAATGAGCAGGTAAATCATCGAGATAAGGCTGCACAATGTGTTTAATGTCATGAAATGCATAAGACATTTCCCGTTGAAAAGTTTCTCCAGCGTTCTTTAATCCGAAAGGTAGTTTGCAATAAG
This sequence comes from Pinus albicaulis, assembly GCA_034641835.2. Lineage (NCBI taxonomy): Eukaryota > Viridiplantae > Streptophyta > Pinopsida > Pinales > Pinaceae > Pinus > Pinus albicaulis. The sequence continues at coordinate 655,734,224 of CM076584.1, read as the reverse complement.
CAAATGTCCCCCATGGACAAATAAAAGTTGTTTTCGGTTGATCAGCAGGGAGTATGTTTATTTGATTGTAGCCTGAAAAGCCATCCATAAAAGAAAACATTTCACTGCCAGCACAATCATCAATTATTTGATCGATATAGGGGGTTGGATAATTTTCCTTAGGACAAGCTCGATTAATATCCCTATAATCGATACATACTCTTATTTTTCCTTGTTTTTTAGTCACAAGAAAAATATTTGATACCCAATCCGTTAAGGGGATTGGATAAATGAATCCTGCACGAAGTAATTTTTCAACTTCTGCTTTGATAGCAGCAGCTTTTCTAGGATGAATTTGACGTAAACGTTGACGAACAGGTTTAGCATCTAGGTAAGTCTTGATTTCATGTATGACGATTGACGGATCGATTCCTGGAATTTCTTCATAGGACCAGGCAAACACATCACGAAATTCTTGAAATAGGGTTTTATAAGCTTTAGTTTCATCTTCAGTACAGCAAGCACCTATATGAATGTTTTCAATTATTCCTGGTTTTACTGAAATGTCAATGGGAACAGTTCAAGATATATTTTCCAAATTTGACTCAGAATCAGGATTTTTCAAAGGATTCTGTGGTTCTTTAACATATTCAGCAGTAAAAATTGAAGCGAAATCATCTTCAAAATGATCTAGCTCAGGTAAAAACGAAGATCGGTGATGTAGATCTTCCCATGGTAAATCGTCAACAGAAAAAAAACTCACAAATTTGCTCATCAGTATGAACAAGTTCAGGAAATTTCGTTGTGGTTGAACTAGATATAGAAAGTGATTGCTCATGGATCCCATTAATTGGATCAGTTTCAGTTGAAGAGAGGTTGGAAAGTGATTGTACAGCCTGATACACAATTTCAAATGGACTCAAAGGCATCATGCCATCAAATGAATCTAACTCGGAGTTGGAAGGTACGATCCAAGGATCATCAAACGTAACAGTGTCTGACGAAATCATGTGAATATTTTCAATAGAAGGCGATACGTTAGGAGGAGGAAAGGAAAAAGTTCCTAGTAAACCAGAATCTTTAATCAATCCTACTCCAACATCCTTATAAGGGATAGCCACTTTACCAACGTGCTGGATTGTTTCTGTAGAGGCTGGTTCGGAAGAGAAATAAGTTAACTGATCTATTGTAATGATCTTTCCTTGATATGGAAATTTTATGAGTCGAAAGACCGAAGAAAAAACAGCAGTCATAGCATAAGACCAACTACGACCTAGGAGAAGTTTGTAATCTAGAGGGGTATCAACCACTTCCACATCTAGATTTACTATTTTACCTTCGACCCCTATGGGTAAATCCTGCAAAATACCAAAAGGTTGAAAACCTCGACCATCAAAAGCCTTAAGAATCATCAAAGATTGGTTAACTATAGGAGAACCAAGTGATTTCCAACACTGAATCGACATAATACACGTTGAAGCTCCCTCGTCAAGCACAGTCCGAAAGATTGGTCTGTTTTTGACTAACACTGGAATCTGGAAAGCCATTTCGTGAGGTAGACGAGGTGTATTATTTTCTAAATCGAAGATTATAAGGTTAGAATCCTTAATATCAACAGCTCCTATAGCAGACAAAAGCAATTTACGCTGTGCTGGGCATGATTGCAGCACTTCCAAAGTCGACATTGCTGAAGGAGAAATAGCTAAGTCTTCAACAATGTTGTAATTCTGAGCAGCTCTCACATGTGGATTGAAAGCTGATTTACGAAGAACACCTTTAGCAGGCAGTTTTATTATTAAGTCTGGATTTTTTTTCTCGATCTGTGGCAAACCAGAAACAGGAGGAGGTGTAGTTGATGTGTTTGCATTAGAATATTCTGCTTCTTTACCATCAACAGGATTCTTATTACCATAATCTTGCGATCGCGTCGCAACCCTTACATGAGACATCATCATAATAGGTTCTTAAAAAGTAGTCGAGGTAGAACCAACCATCTTACTATCTTGAATTGGAAAATGATCCTTCAAGACAGCAGGTTGTTGCGATCCTTTAACGAATTTCGTAACTTCGGCTCGATATGGACATTCTTTCGTGAAATGATCCTCTTCACAAATGAAACAAGGATAGCGAGGTTTACGTTTTTTGTCATTGGATTCATTTTTATCAGTTTTCTCTTTCGAATTATTTTTTTTTTATTCTTCCCTTTCTTTTTACCACTGGATTTAGATTTGGCCGTAGATGTCTCTATGACGTGAATATCGGCAGAAACTTCGGGGGAAGTTCTCCTTTCGGGGAATCGGGTAAAGTTATAATAGGAGAAGAATTCTTTGAAGATTTATTCTTGCTTTTAGAATTGACCGTACCAATCATACCATTAGCGGCATGAGACCATGAAGGAGCAGCACCTATTTGACCTTGTTTTGGAAGTTCTAGGATTTTTTCATGTAAAGTACCTAACTGTGTATAAACGAGGTCAAGGTACTCAGCTTGAGCAATTACTTGCTCTTCAGTAACAACACCAGCCTTGGCTACATCTTCATTAATCTTGGGTAACAATGATTTAACAAACCATTCCGCCAAAATTTGATCCGGAATATAAACTTTCACCAAACGTCTCCTACGTCGCCATTCATGGATATGATCAGAAATATATGTAAACGTGGATTGTTTCAGCGAAGTTAATAATTCTGTGCCATTGTCGTATCTGACTGGCAACTGAAAATGAGTCAAGAAGGCAGTTGCTAACTGACTGAAGTTATGAAACGAGCCTCGTGGTAACTTGATGTACCATTTGGCTACAAGACCAATAAGATTTATTTGGAAAAGACATAAGCGAATCGAATCATCAATTATTGAATTAGACGCACACCAGAGGTGATAAGTCATGACGTGATTTGATGGATCCTCTCCTGAATTACCTTCGAATTTTGGTATATCACTGGGCAACTTATGTGGCATTGGCGGCCAGTTCTGATAATAAAAAATTGGATTATTCGTAAGGCGCGTCAAATCAGGTAAATCTAAAGTTGCTATAAATGGTAATTGATGGTTAGGATTCCGAAAACCTTGAGTAGCCAAAGCAGTTCCAGGAGGTGGATACCCAGGATAGCTGGGAATCGGATTTGCATTAGGAATTTTGTAACCTTCTGGATAACCAGGATTAATCGTACCAAACTGGGGTTGTTGAGGCTGTGATAAGTATAGCCAGGGTACGGTTGATAGTGATAGTTTGGATTTTGTGTATAGGGACCGAATTGCGGCTGTCCCTGGTACGGTTGATATGTGAATTGCGGTTGACTTGTGACAACTGTACTTGTACCGGTTTGTCTTGCAGGTATCTGAACTGAAGTCTGAACTGAAGGTCCTGACTAAGGTACAGAGACTTGAGGGATTTGCACGGATACAGGGATAGCTGAACTCGGGGTTACAGATACTCCAAAAACAGGTGTTGCATGTTGGACAGTCATTGCAGCGGTTGCAGCAGTTTGAGGCGGAGTCTGAGGTGAACTAGGCCCAGCCTGCTAAACAGAACTAGGTGCAGGAGTTTGAATAGTTGGCTGGACGGGTTGCTGGGTTGGACCAGAAATTAAAGGTTTTCCAGGTTGATAAGGTAACTGCACATTAGGCTACATAGGCTGTTGATATTGGGATGGGTCCCACACCATCATTCCGGGGTATTATCCCTCAGAAGGTTGAACATAAGGACCATAACCTGGTTGGACGTAGGGTTGATAATTAAGAGGTAAATTTCCGGCTCCTTGAATAGATGGTTGACCAGAAGGCTATTGGTAATGTTGAATTGGGTATTGACCTTGAGGTTGATAACCTTGAGGCGCGTACTGAAGCTGGGGTTGATAAGGACCCTGAGGAGCATATTGAGTTTGGGGTTGACCTTGAGGTATGTACTATCCTGAAGGTTGATACCCTTGAGGTATGTACTGTCCTTGGGGTTGTCCCCAAAAATAATATGATTCCACAGTTTGTCCTGGGAAAAAGCTACCTTGAGGTTGTGCCCCGGGTGGTAACTGACTACCTTGAGGTTTCCCTCCAGGTGGTAACTGACTACTTGAAGGTTGCCCCCCAGGCGGTAATTAACTACCCTGAGGTTGCCCCCCAGGCAGTAACGGATTTCCTTGAGGTTGCCCCCCAGGAGGTAACGGATTTCCTTGAGGTTACCCCCCAGGCGGTAATAGATTGCCTTGTGGTTGAGGATTGGGAACATTGCCAGACATCATAAAAATTTGCTCTGCGTTCGACGTTTCAATTTTAATACCATTAAGACCAGATGATAACACATTTTCAATGGGTTGAGGAGCTACTCCCGAGAAAGTACCAGATAAAGCCTGGTATCCCGAAGGAACAGAAGGACCACCGTGTAAAAATGATTCCAGAGTCTGGGAAAACATGGATGACTTTCTTGCCATAATGGATGGCGGATAGTAACCTCTGGGTGTAGGATGAAATGGAACTCGAGGTGGATGAAAAGAAAGACCCGGATTTTCTAAAAAAATTGTTAAGGATAGATACCAAGCACTAGTTCGAATAGGGCTGTAGAAAATAGATTCACGCTCCCTAAGATTTAAATATTGAGGAGAGTCGGGAAGAGATATATCTTCGTCTGGATTAGTAAGTTCTTCAATGGAAATAAGACCAGCCGGAAGATCGTCAGTGATGATATTTCTTACCCTAGGTGAACCAAGATCGCTAGAAGTTGGTGAAATAAATCCTGAGGATGTTTCCAAAACAGAAAGTTCAGTTTCAGGTTCATCAACTAGTTCACTGGAAGGAGAATTATAACCAGTAACTTCAGAAACTGAAATCGGCTCTTGAATGTATTCTGTTGTAGGTGTTTGATAACCAGGATGAATTACAATGGATGAAGTTCCAATTTCTGTTGATCTAATCCTACTGCTGCTAGATGATACCAGAGCACGTAGCCCTTCAAGTTGACTTAGTGTATATTCAGGGGGTTTCCCTTGTAGTCTCCAGGATTGTCTTGGCAAGTCCGCCACGATTAAAAAATTAATTAACCACACGCAAACAAAGAAAAATTCAATGAAAACACCTAAAGTCTCTAAGAAACAAACAGTTGAATCATACGCTTAAAAAATCTAAGAGTTCAAACCACACACAAACAGTAACTTTCCGTACTAAAAACACTAGTTGGTGATGAAATCCAACTTTGTAGAAATTTAATACGAAAAGAGCGGTTGGAACAGTTACCCCAACAACCTGCTTAATGAAACAGACCGGTGCAATTTTCTCCACTATACCATCTCGAGTGAAGATAACCCTCCGGAGAGTCCAAGTGAGTCTAGCTGACGTCTGCTCCAGGTACAATGGGATCTTCCCTCCACCGTCACCTTAGGAAAGAATCCTAAAGATTATGGCCTCTAAGGTTACCAACAGAAACAAATATACCTGGGGGAACAGTCTACGATCCGACACACGCGCAAGGGCAGAGTAACAAAGCTCAATCCCCTTGAAGGCTCCTTGAAATAATCCAAGGTATGCCAACAAGTGACCCCAGGGTCCTCGACAATGGTCTATCCTAGGTTTGTCGTTGTTAATACGTGTATATCTTCTATCGTTCCCAATGAGGAAGGATCGATTACCCCACTGGTTCAGATATGATCTCGTGCTTAACTCCTTTAGGAGGAGCTTCCCAGAGCATATATGCAACAATTGGAATTTCTTCTTACCGCAAGATTTGTCTACTTGTTTGTTTTTACTATCTTGGAGAGTTAATTACTCCCTACTCCAAGATACTAGCCTAAGCTATGTTGGTGATAAGAGCCCTAGAAAATAAAAAGATTACTAGATGAATTTTAATTAAGCGTTACTTTTAAGAGCTATTTCTTAAGTCAATGGGTGCGGAAATGAAACTTTGGTGGTGTGAAGACTCGATTTCCAAAAACACTAAAAATGCACCTAAGAATGATAATAAATTCTTTTTCTTTCAATGAACTTCTATCTAAAGAAAGAGTTGGAGAACGCAATCCTTTTAATAAACAATTCTTCCTTTAAACATAAAAAATGATTGAAAGAAAATATTTTTGTCTTTTCCAATAAATGATTGAAGCTCACAACGAAATCCCTTTTCTTTCAAAACTTGTAGCTACAAAAACAATTTTCCTTCAAAAGAGATCTACAAATTTCTAAAAAACACTCAAAACTACAAAACTAATTTTGAGATCTACTAATTTGCACTCAAAACTACAAAACTAATATTGAGATCTAAAAAAAAATTAAACAATCTAAATGAATAAAAGCTTTAAGATTTTTTGAAGAATGTTTTACTTAGTTGTTCAACAAACTAAGGATCTATTCGTACAGAATAACAAACAGATCAAAACACTCAATTATGTTTTATAAAAATGAAAGTCAAAAACCAATAACAAAGTTCTTTTTCGAATATTTGCAAAGAAACAAGTAGCTCTATTTCTCAATAAAGGATGATTTCACAAGCAGGTCAGATTCAGCAAAAAGACAAGAAAACCGATGTAATCTGAGGTATTTCAAAATTACAAATGCTTCAAATTGATACAAAGACCAAGTGAAATGAAATCCAAAATGCAAAGTCTTCTAGAAAATAATCAAAACATCAACACTGTTGGAATTCATTCATAGAAAGTTTTTGACAGAAAGAGTAATCAATCTGGGCATAAATCAAAAATACTAAATCAAAATAAGGATAAACTAAAAAAATAAATCTAGAGTTTTTCTAAAATTTAAACAGGGTCCGCAGGCTTCCAGAAGTACTAGGTGCGGTACCGCACTGTTTACTAAAAGAAGATGCGAAACTGCTCGCACTGTCAAAAGAAGATAGAGTGCGGTCCCAGAAAAAATTGGAGAAAAACACTAAAGATTTGAAATTTTTCTAAAATAGAGAAAACCTAAACTACCCAGGCAGATGTCTATCAATCAAAAACTAATAAAAATGTTTCCTCGAATCAAAATAAAAGAGAACCATTAAACACAACAAGTGATTCCCCAGCGGAGTCGCCAATTTGTTGGACAGATAAATCTTTCTTGCGGACAAGACCGATCTCCCTAGTACTAAAAGTATCTAGCAACAAACATCCAAATAGACTAATCTTTCTCTAAGCATATATAATATATGAAAAGCTCTATATAGGTGTTAAAATACCTACCTTACGTCCAGTGCTTGTTTGAATTTGTTGTTATCCTTCGCGCGCTTGAAGGAGTTTCGCTTGTAAACCTGCAGTCACAAACAAGTAAATTATTACATAGCACCTGTATAGACATCATCATAAACCATGCTTATCATAGTGATCAAGGAATCTATGAAATAAACCATTAACAAACAACTTATTGAGAAAAATGAGTAAATTTGTATTAACTTCAAAAGAAGGAAAACCTTACAACCTGAGCCTTGATGTTGCACAGGCCTTCCCGGGGTCCGAAGCAGGAGTCTCCTCTACTTTGACAATATCTACACTCTTTCAATCAAGACAAATAGAGGTATGTAATCTGTTAGAGTCGGTCCTTACAGACCTCCGTCAGAGATCTTTTCGCTTTTTGCATATTCATTCTTAGGTGTCTCGCTTGTTCCACTTCGTTGCATTTCGCTAGAAGCATGCCACTGACTGACGAGGGGGTCTGGTTGTCATGTGTTTCCTCATGCTTGTACCTGCAGGGCTATTTAAAAATTCCTCAAAAATTACTGAAGTTCATTGTCATTTCATTCATGGTCATTAAATATCAGTTTCGTTAAAAAGAGTCTTTAGTCCTAGAGTCTAGGGTTTTCGAGTCTTTTGCATACATGTCATAAAGCCCGCAGGCCATGAGGTTGGTTTCGCAAGTTTTGATTTCACATTTTTATCATCAAAAGCATTTGAAGACATTTCTAGTCCAAAACTCTGTTTTGGAACTAGAAATTGTCTAAATTAATTTTTGTAATAATTGTATTTATTTCATTATCAGAAAGCTTCAGTGCAAGCCTCTGATCTTTTCCAAAGCCACAGTGCCGCATCCCTGCAAAAGACAACAAGCATTTTCAGTCCAAAATTCAGAAAAGCCAAACCAAAGCATTGTATTAATAGACCAAATGACAAAATGCCAAAAACATTATAGAGTGGGTTATCAAATAAATTTGAAAAATAAATCCGATTTGATGAGATATTTACTTCATATATAAATATGGCAAACAATCTCATTTGCAAGAGATCCGCAAGGCAGAGGTCGAAGTCGAGTTCTTGAAGGCCGAAGACAATTTTTTATAACCGTGAATAGCGTTTGGAGGTGTGCTGATCCAGGTGAATATTGGTGGTCACCCGCCTATTCCACTTGGGGCCCCACCATTGTCTATTTCAGTTTTTCAGTTTCGGCACAGTTTACTATTTTTAGCAGTTTTTTGGGTCCTAAACTTCCAGAGCCGTTTTGAGGCCCTAAACAACGTTTTTTGGGAAAACGGAGGGCAACATGGGTCCATGAACCAATGTTGCCCGTTCCAAATTTGTAGTCCTCGGATAGATCTTTCTAACGAGGTATGGTACACGTCAAACGGAGATCGTATGCCAAAGTTACGCCCCTGGGAAGTTGAAACACCAATTTACCCAAACGGGGCCCATAGTTTTGGCGCTTCATCTCCTAGGGTTAGGGTTTTGGCCGTTTAGGATTTCCCATTGTTTCTAAATGATAAATAGGCCCTCGAGCCTCATTGTAACTCAGTTCAGAGGCCTGTAGCCACCACATCTCTTCTCAGAGATAGCTACCAGCGCCCTAGCTAGTTTTATTTCCATTCTGTCTGTAAGAAAATTTCAGTTCTTTGATATTAATGAAATGAAGTGTTATTTCCGCCGCATCTCTGTATTTATGTTTATATGTTTATTCTGTTGCGTTCCTGCATAAATCCGGATCAGTGGTATCAGAGCGGTCTGCTTTTTCTCGATCCTTCTTTGCATGTCCCCAACGAGGTCGGGGTATAAGGAGCTAGGCCTTGATCTGGTGGAACCTTTGCAAGATCAGCCTCGCAAACCTCGACGGACGCCCATGGGGGACGAAAAGAAAGATGAGGGAGCAGGAGATCCTATCAAAATATTGCTCTAGGAGGCCCTCGAAAGACAAAGGAACGTGATGATGGATAACTTTGCTCAGATCCTTCAACGGCTACCCACCGGCGGCGCATCTGCATCCAGCAGCCACTCTGGAGGCGCGAATCCTTTTAAGGTACAAGTAAATTTTGACATTCCCATATTTGAGGGTCAAATAGACGCAGATGCCGTAGATAGATGGTTGAATCTGTTAGAAGGATATTTCTCGGTTCATGACTTTTCAGACCGGGAAAAGATTATTTTTGCACTCCTCAAAGCTACCCCGCATGTTAAGGACTGGTGGGAAACCTACCGTGAGAACAAGGACCAGACAGAACCCTCTCTGTTCTCGGCCGTACCAACTTGGAATTCTTTCCGAGACGCCGTCAAGGAACAGTACTATCCCGTGGGGAGCTATGAGGACAAGTACATACAATGGACCACGCCGCGACAACAAAGGGATCAAGATGTGCATGAGCTGACGAATCTGTTCCATACCCTGCGCACAAAGTTGGGTATCAAAGATTCAGAGAAACATCTGGTGCTAAAGTATCGCAGCTGTCTGCACAAATACATTCAGGAGGAAATGGAGTTCCTTGACATCTCCTCGCTTGGTACTGCATACCGGTATGCTGCCAAGATTGAGCAGAAATTCAAGCAGAAGAAGCGAGACTTTGGATCTGCGAATCAAAAGCAAGGGAAAGGTGCTTCCAAACCGCAGAACAAAGGACCGAGCCAAGGTATGGCGGCTAAAGACAACTCATCGAAGCCACAAGAAAAGAAAAGCACCGCAAAGCCAAAGAAGGACACGGGAAAGTGGTGTGAGTTCCATAAGAGCTCCACTCACAACACAAGTGAGTGTCGGGCCAAGCAATCGCTAGTGGCCGAGATGAGGGCTTCTGAGTCAGATGCATGCTCTGACTCCGAATCAGAACCTGAAAAGGGGAATGAAAAAGGGAAACATATTATTGATGCGGAGCCCAACGCCACTGTTGCCACTACAAAGATCCAGAAGGAGGAACTGGAAGATCCAGATGAGGAGGAACGTCTCTTCCACTCCCAGATGTGGGTAAAGGGCTCCCCGGTACAGTTCATTGTCGACAATGGGAGCCAAAAGAACCTCATTTCAGCAAACGCCGTGAAGCGGTTGGGCTTGCCGACCACAGCTCACCCACATCCATACACCATCGGGTGGCTTCACCAAGGACGAGATCTCCGCGTCAGCCGGAAGTGTCGCCTTCCCTATAGCATCAAGCCCTTCACGGATGAGGTATTATGTGACGTTGCTCCTATTGATGTTTCTGATGTATTATTAGGACAACCATACTTGTGGAAGCGTCATGCCGTGTATGAGTCTCGACCTCGTGCTGTTATTATTACTTTGGGAAATAAGTTGTACAGAATACCAGAGGTACCACCTCCTACGACTATCTCTTTGGTTACTGCAAAACAATGTAGTAAGCTCATTTCCCAAACCAGGAAATTCGTTTTCCTGATGATCCGCCCCCAGGGCAAGAAGAAGACCGTGGCCACGACCTCCAGACAGGGCCCCTCTGCACGACAACAACAAATGGATAAGGTCGTGGAGGAGTACGGGGACATCTTCACCTCACCCACAGGGGTTCCTCTGCACTGCCAGGTCAAGCACCCGATCGATCTGACCCCAGGTGCGCCACTACCCAATGGACCGATCTATCGACGCTCTGTTCTGGAAAATGATGAAATCAAGAGGCAGATTCAGGAGCTGTTGCAGAAAGGTCACATCAGACCAAGTTCATCGCCCCGTGGGAGCCCGATCGTGTTGGTACAGAAGAAGGATGGGACGTGGAGACTCTGTATTGACTATCGGGCGCTGAACAAGATCACTGTCCGAAATAGGTACCCAATCCCACGGATTGATGACCTTCTGGATCAACTCAAAGGTGCAAAATATTTCAGCAAGATCGACCTGAAGTCTGGGTATCACCAGGTACCAATTGAACCCTCCGATGTGTGGAAGACTGCCTTCAAAGCCAAGGAAGGCCTTTTCGAATGGCTGGTCATGCCTTTCGGGTCGACGAATGCTCCCGCCACCTTCATGAGGATGATGGATGACATCTTGCGGCCATTCACCAACTCATTTGTAGTGGTGTACTTGGATGATATTCTGATCTTCAGCCAGACTTGGGAATAGCACCTTCACCACATCCGACAAGTCCTCCAAACACTGCGGCAACACAAGTTGTGTGCCAATTTGGAGAAGTGCACTTTTGGCATGACCCAGGTTCAATATCCGGGATACATTATTGATGAAAGGGGGGTGCATGTGGATCCAGCCAAGATCCAAGTCATTCGGGATTGGCCAGACCCAACCACTATAACAGAGCTTCGCAGCTTTCTGGGTCTTGCTAATTTCTATCGGAGGTTCGTGTTGGGATTCTCTCATATCACTTGGCCCTTGAGTCAAGTCACCAAGGGAGGAGCGAGAGAAAAAATTTTTTGGTCGGAACCTCAACAGAAGGCGTTCACAGAACTGAAAAACCGCCTCTGTTCTGCCCCAGTGCTCACTTTACCAGACTTGCAACAGCCATTTGAGATCGAGACAGATGCCTCTGACTATGCTATTGGGGCAGTTCTTACTCAACAGGGACATCCAGTGGCATTTCATAGTGAGACATTGTCTGACACATTTCGCAAGTACCCCACATATGACAAAGAAATGTACCCCATTGTGCAAGCTTGTCGACAATGGAAGCATTACATTTTGGGGAAGGAAACAATCATCCACACAGACCACAGGCCCCTTCAGTTCATACAGACACAAGGGAAGTTGCAGAATGATCGCCATCAGAAGTGGTCTACATATCTGCAATAGTTTCATTTGAACATAAAGTATAAGAAGGGTAGCACCAATCATGTTGCAGATTGCCTCAGCCGACCACCGATCGTGGCGCTCACCACTGTGCTCAACTCTTGTGGGCACGAGACTTCTGATTGGCCGCTTCTCTATGAGAGTGACCCAGAATTCGGCCAAACTTACAAGACACTCTTGGGGGGCACGCAAGTTCCAAATTTTCACCTCCAAGATGCACTTTTATGTCACATGGGACACCTTTGTGTTCCTTCAAGCGAGCGTGCTAAGATGATATGGGAAGCACACTACAGTCGAGTCGTTGGGCATTTCGGGGTCGAGAAAACAGTAGCAATCCTGCAGAAGTATTTCTATTGGCCGAACCTTCGAAAGGATGTCGAGAAGCACATCAGATCCTGCACTGCTTGTGCCATTGCCAAACCGACCATCAAGAAGCAAGGCCTATATACTTCTCTACCTACCCCTAGTCGACCTTGGGAATCCATCTCCATGGATTACATGTCGGGCCTGCCTTCTACTAAGCATGGAAATGACTGTGTTTTTGTGGTCGTCGACAGATTCTCGAAGATGGCCATTATGGCGGCCTGCAAGAAGAATATCACAGCAAAAGCCACCGCTAAACTCTTCTTTGAACGAGTGTGGGTGCACTTTGGGATCCCACAGTCTATCATATCAGATCGGGATAGCAGGTTCCTCAGCACATTTTGGTCCAGCCTCTGGTCGATGTTGGATACTAAGCTCACCAAGTCCACAACTTTCCATCCCCAAACAGATGGCCAGACAGAGGTCGTCAACAGAATGATTGTACACATTCTGCGCATGTACAATTCAAAGCATCCATGCACATGGGACGAGAGCCTCCCTTATGTAGTACAAAATAGTTATAATCGGGCCTCCACAACTCAATCGGCCATAGCCCCTTTCTCGTGGGCTTGGGATTCCAAACACTATGTCCCATCGACGCAGCCATGCCATTTGGTGTACTACTCGTGCCAATTCAGCTCATGTCCAGTCTGAAGTTGACAAAGCAAGTAGCTTCATCAAGCGCATTCAACACATCTGCCAACAGTTTCATGATATATTGGATAGAGCCAATGCCAAGTACAAGCAATGCCATGATCAACACCAGGTGCCACACAACTTCCAGGTGGGCGACAAAGTATGGCTACATTTGTAGAAGGAGCGCCTCACCGGACCCCACCGCAAGCTTTTCCCACTCCGATATGTGTCGTACACCATCACCAAGGCTGTAGGGAACAATGCCTTCGAGCTCAGTATTCCACCATTCCTTTGTCTGCACCCAGTCTTCAATGTGGATCGCCTTCGTCCTTACTTTCCACCTCTATTGGACACCTCAGACATTGCAGAACCACTCACACCAACAGAGTTAAATCCAGACTGCATGGAACAGGCCACCACAGATTGCATCATGGACATGCAAATCAAGAACACTCGCCAAACAGAAGATCCAACTATACTTCCAAGTTGTCAAAGCTGGCCAACTCCCGCACCAAGGAAAGTGGTTCACCAGGGACCAAGTTCAGCAGAAATTTCCTCATCTCATGGAGGAACTTAATGCAATGGGGACCATTGCTTCCTAAAGGGGGAGGAATGATCTAGGTGGATATTGGTGGTCACTCGCCTATTCCATTTGGGGCTTCACCATTGTCTCTTTCAGTTTTTCAATTTCGGCACAGTTTACTATTTTTAGCAGTTTTTCGGGTCCTAAACTTCCGGAGCCGTTTTGAGGCCCTAAACGATGTTTTTTGGGAAAACGGAGAGAAACATGGGTCCATGGACCAATCTTTCTTGTTCCAAATTTGTAGTCCTCGGATAGATCTTTCTAACGAGGTATGGTACGTGTCAAACGAAGATCGTATGCCAAAGTTACGCCCCTGGGAAGTTGAAACACCAATTTACCCAAACAGGGCCCATAGTTTTGGCGCTTCATCTCCTAGGGTTAGGGTTTTGGCTATTTAGGATTTCCCATTATTTCTAAATAATAAATAGGCCCTTGAGCCTCATTTTAACTCAGTTCAGAGGCCTGTAGCCACCACATCTCTTCTCAGAGATAGCTACCAGCGCCCTAGCTAGTTTTATTTCCATTCTGTCTGTAAGCAAATTTCAGTTCTTTGATATTAATGAAATGAAGTGTTATTTTCGTTGCATCTTTGTATTTATGTTTATATGTTTATTCTGTTGCGTTCCTGCATAAATCCGGATCAAAGAGTGTCCAAGTGACAGGTAGGGCTAAGATCGTCATGTAAAGGAATAAAGAACAAAGTTGAGGTGAGGGTGTCCAATATCTCCTAGGCCAAGGAAGGCCACACATGTTGAGAATGCAACAAGATGATGGAGCTTAGTGAAAAGAAGTCGCCTTCACTAAGTGGGCCCGCAGGCTATTTTTGGCGCAAAGTCTATTTTTAGACTATGTCTATTTTTATACATATGGATCATAGTTTATGAGTTGCAGGATGATATTTATGGATGATTGGCCGAGTTGGTAAAACTAGATGGACCTCTATTTTTAGACATTGGGCGGTTTCTATTTTTAGACTGTCGAGCTAACAATAGAACAGTCAAATATTATTAACCCTTAATAATATTTAGACTATAAACATTATCTTATCCTCTTAAAGCACTTCAGTTTGATGCTTGGATGTGGCACATGCAGCTGACAAGGGAATTATGCTATTCCTAGGTTTAGTTGAGCTATTGCGTGGTTGACTTTAGTTAGAACTCAAGTGGCAGATTTTGGTGGAGTTGATGAGACAGTTGGTGGAGTTGTGTTCGGTTTAACTTAGTTGAACTAGTTGTATTTAGTCTAACTCACAAATACACTAGTGATGAGTGTTGTGAATTAATTATTAATTAATTCACTAATTATTAACTCATAAATAAACTAAAGAATACATCAGTTAACTGCAATGCATGGACAGTTCAGTGGAGACCAGTGTTAGAGGTGGGTGAAAGGGTGAGTGTAGCTATCAGTTGTGACTATACTTGTGCATGAGATTTGCACACACATTGATCGAGATTGCCAATGAGGATTGCGCAGTACAAGCCAAGGGGATTCGAACTTGGATCTAATTCATTCTCATCTTGGATTGCGCAGTAGAGGCAGGCAGACTTGTGGAGGAGATTTGAACCTGTGACTTGTTCATGTTCCGTGCTAGTTTGTGTGTAGCATGTGAGATAGTGCTGAGAGCTTGTGAGGAGTTTGTACTATGATTGTTACATGTTCTCTATCATTATAATATACAGATAGTTGGGGGTTTTCAGCTGCAAGATTTCCCCATTACATACTGTGTTGATATGTGTGATTGATTAATGTTTCAATGTGCTCATGCGATTGTTTTTAATTCCGCAAATTGATGATCAATGGTAGAAGAGGTTATGTATTATGCATGAAGCTCAAATAGTGTGTAATCAGGATAATCTCGGTGAATAACTCATCTATTATTCAAATTTCTACAACACAAATCAGGGCTCACAAACTCATGGATTTATCAAGAAAACTTGTGCTCTTATACCACTATTAGAACACACAAATATGATAGAAAAAATTAGATAATCATGTGATACAATATTATTCACAAGATATACATATAAATACATTTCATTGACCCTTGGTTTTCATCTTCGAAGAGGTCTCTTGGACTTCTCATGATTGTTGACGTTCACTTGAGGCTTTTTGCCTTCCTCTAAAGAGAATAAGCCAAATTTAGATAACCTCGAAGGATTTTATTTCCAACACAATCGACCGATGATAAACTTAGAGGATTCTTCCTTCCATTCCATGAAGTCAACAATCTATGGTAACCCATGGCAGTTTTAAATTTATGCCCCGTCAAACAATTGGATTTATTTTTTCCATTACTTGCTATGATCCCCCAACTTGTGAATTTACGTTGATGCTTATCATGTGGGATATCTCCAATATTTTCTTGTTGAATATTATGCATGCTAATCTCTTGCTCTATCACAAGGATTTTGTTGAATCTTTGCCTATGTCTTGGTTCGACAAGGGTTTCATCGATTCATATTTGTTCCCTAATTCTTGGCATAGTTGGAGGTTGATCTAAGTCAGAGGCTTTGTAAGATTTTATAAGCGTATTAGTTGAGCGATCAAATCATTCTTCTTCACACAAGTCATTTTAGTGCTTTGGAGTGAAAATTGAAGTATATAAGGTGTATGTTGTATCCTTGTTTATAGGTTATTGTATGCAAGGTGTAATGAATTCACGTGGGGGAATGTTGAATTAACACACTTCAATATTATTGCAAATTTCAATGTTGTTTCCTATGAATAATGGGAAAAACCAACAATTATGTGTTGATCAACATGATTGATTTGGTTGGATTCTATGTTTTGGTTGGCTTTCTTGACTAGATCAATTTGTTTAACTTGCTCGAGTCTCTCGTCTTAATCAATTTTTTTATTGTGGTCAAGTTGGCCCAATCAATCAAGTTGAATATTCTAGTCAATTTGGTAAACTCAATCAAATTTCCTCTTTCAATTGATTTTTTTTGTACTTTTTTTCTAGATAAATTGACCATTTTGTCGGAGCGGGTCGCGATTGCAGAATCAATTTGTTAATGATTATTTTTTCATTGTAATTTTGTTTGATTTTCTCATTTTGTTGTTGAATATCTCACTTGCTTGGCTTTTCTTACTCAAACTCATTTCAATCCTTCGTAACTCGCTTGTTCAAAATTTCGCACACATACTGTCCCTGAAATTTTGGTTGTTTCTTCGACATTTTAAATTTTTTAATTGACTTTTCCCTATTGTGTTGTTATTAGTGACTTTTTTGTGAAGTACAGTTTTCCTTTTTCCATTATCCCTTACTACAATATATGAATGATGATTCTTTATTTTTGGCCCAAGTATGTTATGCTTCCTTGAGTAAATTGTTGTCCTTAGATAAAAGTTTACCTAGCTATTCATCGCTGACCATTTTATTCAATTTCATTATATATATATATATATATATATATATATATATATATATATATATATTTTTTTATTTATTTGTAATCCTTTCTTTATTTTTAGGCTAGGTCACCACAAATAGCTTTCAACCTAGTAGATTCCTATTGGCACCCCCAAGGAGGTTTTCACCAATATACATATTGATGCTTCAAAGTGTGTTATTTTTTAAGTTAGGCATCATTGATGAATTTTTCAAAGAATTTCCCTTACAAAGTTAATAATTTCACTGCCTCAGTTATTCAAGCATCTTCAATGACAAAGGGCCCCAAACAAGGAGTTTCTAACTTCCAATATTTCCCCTTTATGTGACTATCATGGAGTAATACCAAATATCTCTATTCAATACCTTCTCTTCAAATGTTGATTGTGCTAAGCTTTTTGATGTCATTTATTTATCTCTTGGTGGTGCAACACAATCAATCTTTCCTATTTTAATTGATGTAATTAATGGAGCCATTGTTATTATGTTATGTTTAATTCATATTTGAGTATAGATGATACCCTTGATACATCTATCTAGAAGTGTAGTGGAACTACAACTTCTTGCCTATAGACAAATTTGAAGGATGTATGATCAAGGGATATCATGTGCATGGTCATGTAGAACCATATTCATGTGGGGACCTTATCATCCTGGTCATCTTCGTTGATCCCGCATATTTTAGTCAATCTGTTATGTAGAGTATTATTGAAGAATCTGACCATGTTGTTTGTTTGGGGATAATGAGTTAATGAATTCCTATGATCGATCACAAATATCTTTAGCAATACTTGAATTGTCCCACTAACAAACCACATCGTTCCTTGGCATTGATAAGAGTTGAGGGGAATCCAATTCTCGTTGTAATGGCCCTGGTGAAAATTCCATGTAATAAAAGTTAATAATGGAAAAATAATAACCAAGCTCATGGGACACGTATTCCAAGTTGAATGTTGGGAAAATCATCCTAGTGCGTGTGTTCATATGGTTTATTATGGCTATGGAAATTAGAAAAGTCAATGGTTAAGGATTTGGAAAGGCAAAGTGGCATTTATTGTCATTTATTTACGAAAATAATGGAAAATGGGAGAAAAGGGAGGTGAAAGGTCACAAGTAACATGTGAGGAGGAAAATGAAGGAAAATAATTGAAAATGAAGAAAATAGAGGCCTCATTAATAAAAAGGCTTATGAGGATCAGTTCATGGCTTTTGTTGTGTGAAGTTTTGGAGCTCTCATTATTCTCTCTCTCTCTCTCTCTCTCTCTCTCTCATACTCTTGGATACTTAGAGTTTTCTTGGATCACTCTTGGAGAGTGTGGCATACTTGGTGATTTAGAGCAAGAAAGAAAAGGAAAAGAAGGAAAGCGCAAGAGGACATCAATATCAGCAACTACAACGGGTTTGGATTGCAGGTACCGAGTTGCATGTATGTTTCCCTCTCTAGTTTTAGCATGCATGGTGTATGCATGTAGTTTCTTGGTCATCATCTGTCATTGGCATGGAGGATTGCTTAGATTGAAAATAGATTTACCTACCCTTTCCATTTCCTGGATAGCCATGGTGTTGTGGGTTCAGTTTCATTGTTTGTTTTCTAGTTGGTTCTCATGTGACTTTGGTTGTGCGTTGAGTTATTATTTCTCGGAAGCCTTGGTTGGACAAACGCTCTGGTAGACTAGTGGATAGTTGTGGGTTGAGTTACTAGCCTTGGAAGCCTCTGTTGGACAAACACTCTAGAAGCCCCAGGTGGGTTGAGTTACTAGTCCTGGAAGCCCTATTGAAAAAATTCTCTGGAAGCCCTGTAACAACTAAGATTGAGTTATTAGTGCTGGATTCCCTGGTTGAAACAAAAGCTCTAGAGCCCTAGAAAAACTTTGGTAGAGACCAATCCGTGATGGTTGTGATGTCTGACAGTAAGTTGGAATCATTAGTTGAGGGTTGAGGTGGTTTGGCCTCTGGAAGCCCTGGTTTGGTTTTGATGGATTTTGTTTATGAGATCCCAAATTCATGCTTGGAATATGGCATGGGGGTTACTGGTTGAAGAGATATTTTTCTCAACCATGTATATGGTCAGGTGGTACTTGGAAGTCCCAAACTTGGTTGAATTTTGGATATGGAAATAATATCTCTTTTCCTCTTGTATTGATGGGTAAATATGCTTGTTATTATGTGGCTTATATGGTTTTTGTGTGCTTATCATTTGTGTTTCTTATATGTTGGTTAGGAATGAGTTTTATGATGGTGATGATGTATGGCTCTCATCATGTTTTTATTCGTAAATTAATGAAAAATGTATATATGACTAAATATATGATAGTGCATTTAATGTGTTAAGGAAACAATGCTTCGTATCGATTCTCGAATAAGTATGAGACCCCTATGCTCAGATATGTTATTTACACTTGTATATTACATGTTTGACGAAATGCCAGTCCTGGCTAGTAGGGGTACAATCAATTCCTTGGTCGAATGTTTGCTTGTGCACCATTGTTTCACTGTTATATTTAATTTATGAACTTGTCAATGAGTTATGGGTAGTGACTTGGGCTTTAAGCCTAAAAAAGGTGGCTCAAATATCAGGGACGCTAGCACAAGTCTGTGGGAAAAAGTCCCTAGACACAAGCATTCATATGTTGTGGGAGTGTCTAGAGCATCCAAGACGCACCTGTGCCTATACTATGGGAGCGTCCGGGGGTTTGAAGGTTTAAAAACTCAGTATAATCATGAGGCTGGATACATGAGTGGTTGGGTTAGCTCCTAGGATTTATGTTCCTGATGCGTACCAAAGGTGATAAGTCATCACATGATTTTAAGGGTCTTCTCGTGATTTTCCTTCAAACTTAGGTATGTCACTAGCAACTTATTTGGGATTGGCAGACAAAACAGAAGATAATAAATCGGATCGTTTGTGAGGCACGTCAAATCTGGCAAGTCTAAAGTTGCAATGAATGGTAACCAACGATTAGGGTCTTGTTGAGAAAATTGATAACCTTGAGGAACGATACCAATACCCAGAGGAGAATATCCAAGGTAGCCTGAAATAGCCTATGCAGATGGGATTAAAATACCTCCGGGGTATCCAGGGTTAGCCATACCAAACTGAGGTTGAGCTGGTATCTGATACGTATAACCAGGGTATGGTTGACTTTGGTAGATTGGATTTTTTCTTTTGGGTCCATATTGAAACTTCCCTTGATACGGTTGATTAACAAACTGACCTGTATAAGGTTGGCTTGTTGAAATTTTAGTTGTAACAGGTTGTTCTGCAGAGGTTTGAACAGTAGATTGAACCACAGGTCCAGGTTGATGAGTAGTGACTTGGGGGATTGCCTGTGATATAGTTGATGTCGTTGTTTGAGGGGTTGTCGCAATAGGGACTTGAGAAAATCGAGGGATAGGTGTACTTGGTTGTTGAATTAAAATTTTTACATCAGATTATAAAGGAGTTCTTGGTGTACTCGGACTAGCTTGCTGACTACTAGGTACAGATACCTAAGGTGCAATTTGAGGTGTAGGTTGGGTAGGTTGCTGGATTTGGGTATAACCAAATTGACCAGTTGGTTGACCAGGTTGATTATAATGTTCTTGCATAGTAGGCTACAAATTTTATTGGTTCAACGACGGGTTCCACACTGTGTTAACTCTGGGATAAGGAGCTCCCATTAAAGGTTGTGGTTTGTAAGGTTGACCATAACCAGTTTGAGGTATTGGAACGTAATTTTGATAATTTGCCAGATAATTTCCAATAAAAGGTTGACCTACTTGAAAGGATTGTTGCTCTTGATAAAACTGCTGCCCCAAAGGGCTGTAATGGTAAATTGATTCAATATGACTTAGATCTAAAGATTCTTGACGCGAAGGAATTGCAATCTATTCGATACTAATCAGGCCAGGAGGAAGGTTCTCAGTGATGCGAAACTTCACTCGAGGTGAACGAGGACGACTAGGGGTTCAGGCTATGAACTCCGAAGTTGACTCAGATGAAGTAGATTCAGTTCCAGGTTTAGATATTTTGGGTTCAATAAGTTGACTATCTGAGAATTCGCTGGTTGCTGACTCAACTGTGATTAATTCCAAAATTTATGGTTGTTCTTCTGTTTGAGGTTGATTTACTTCATAAGCAGGATGTATAATTATTGATGTTTATTCCTGTTCAGTAGATCTAGTTCCTGATTGTTGACCTCTTTCATATTTAAGCTTTTCTAATTGACTTGGTGTATACTCAGGGGGTTTCCCCTGCATTCTACGACAGTGTCTCGGTAATTCAGCCACAGTTAACGTTTAACACACGAAATAAAAAAATGTTTCAAAAAAATAGACCTAAGGCCGCTAAGAAAACAAGTGATTTGAAAAGAAGACGATTTTATCAATTTCCAAAACACAAAATATTTCATTCATAAACAAAATCCTTTTTTAAAGGAAGACGATTTCATGAAGAACTAAATTTGCAAGAACGATCAATTTCTCTTTTGAAATAAAATTCCTTGAACAATCAAATCAAAAACTACAATTCAACAAATAATCAATTCCCAAAATAAAACAATCTCTAAAAAAACTCTAAAAGCATAAATTTCAAAATCAAAACAAAATTCTAATTCTGAAGTCTATCTAGAATATTTGAGGATAATTTCTCCTAGTTGTGATCAGAATAAGAAAGTTTTCACTTATTTCAGCAAAAATGAAATCATCTAAGAGTGATTTGGTGTTAAATAAGGCTTTAGTAAGCTAGAAGCTCTTCCAGGTTTGCAAATTAAAAGGGAACAAGTTTTCATAAAATTAAGGTTTGCAATGATCCTAATGGCTCAAAAAAGAAAATATCATAATAATAGTAAGTTGAGGCAAATGAAAGTATATGTTTCATAGAGCGGCAATAAACTAGGGAAAACTCTCACTTATAAAATGCAAATAGTATGATAAATCACAGAAAACTCAAAATTGCTGAAAATAATTTCTCACACAAGATTTGACAACTAAGATGGATCAGGGAAAGCATAAAGAATTAGGTTATCTGGATCTAAAAAAGAGAACTTTATTTTTTTCAAAAATTGCCAGGGGATGCGCAACTTACAGTGGAATACAGTGCGCATGTGCACTGAATTGAACTAAAAGTTGTGTAGGTTGCCGCACTGTTTTCTGTGGAAAACCGTGCAGGCAAGGAAAAACTTGGAAAAATAAATAACAATCTTTGTTTTTCATGGATTCTTAAAATTTATCTACCCAACCAAACTCAAAGAAGTCAAAATTAGAAAGCTAAAAATTCAAACTGAATACAAACAAAGAAAACTAATCTCTAGTTCCCCAGTATGGTCGCTAATTTGTTACGTGGATTAATCCCTCTTGTGGACAAGAGCGATCTCCCTAGTACTCAGCGAGTAACTAGAAACAAAGATCCATTTGAAAACCTTTTCCTCTAGATTAATTGAATTTCAAGATTATTATAATAGTAAAGTAGAGAGGACATGCCCCAACCTTGAAATCCAAATGTTTGATGTAGCCCTTTGTCCCGTCGCTCCAAAGTGGTTTATCCAATGAGTAGAACCTGCAATCAAATAAAAGACAAATAATCGAAGAATCTGCAACATATAATAGTAAAAAAAGCTAATCCAACTTAGTGATCAAGGAGTCTAAGTATTGACATTATTCCAATAAGCATAGAAACAAAGCAATGAGAAAAAGAGATCCATATGTATTATCTTGAATCGAAAGAGTAATCTTACAACCTGATCCCTTGATGTTATACAGATTTCTCCCAGGGTCCTGAAAAATCATTCTCCTTCAGTCTAATAAGCCTTCCTCTCTAAATACCAGCATGGAGTTATAGACACAAGGGTGTGATCATTCTCATGCCAACAACAACTCACTAGTGTAGAAAGTATGCACTCTTATGAACTCTCTTCAGCTTAGAAACTATATATATTAGTCTCTAATTACATTTTTATCTACATGTGTCTACCCTTCAACCTGAAACTTGAGCTTAATTTATAGGGAAATGGAGGTAGTTTCAGTTCCATGAAGAGGGGGATGGATTCCTCTCATGAATGGATTTGAGCGCCATGGAGCAAGGGATAAGCTCCATGAGTGGAGGGATAAATCTTGAACTGATCGTGACTCTAGAAGCTTCCAATTGGGAGAATATTCGACCAACTAGGCTTTTAGAATTTACTTTTTTCTTTTATTTGATTTTCACGAGGGTGTGTAGGTTATAGTGGAAAAAAGTGCACGAGTTGCCGCAGTTTATGGATAAAACATCAGCGCATGCGTAGGGAAAGGCTAGAAAAACCGCACAGGTAGACTTTTAAGGGTTTTAAAGAGCTTTTATCTAATTCCAAGACTTGATTTAGGAACATTAGTGTTTTTTACTTCTAAGGGAACATGATATGGATGGTGATAGACCCACATGAACAGTCAAATGTCATGGTGACAGAATGACGTGTAACAGAGTTTAAGAAAGAAAAACCACCTACATTTGACAAAGAGATAAATAAACCATAGGATGTAGAGGCATGGTTGCTTGGTACGAAGAAGTTCTTATGGTTGCATGATTATGCTGAAAACATGAAATATAGTATAGCTACATTCAACCTCATAGGTAAAGCAGATATTTGGTGGAAAGATGTGAATAACGTCATAGATATTTATGAGGAGGAGTTGATTTGGAGTGAGTTCAAAAGGCTATTCCAGAAGAAGTATCTATCAGAGAGATACTACGACGATAGGGAAATGGAGTTTTATGAGCTAAAGATGTGTTCCATGACAGATGATGAGTATACTAGTAGGTTTTTGGAGTTGTTGCGGTACATGCCTTACCTCAAGGAGGAGAAGGCCAAGATTCAAAGATTCATAAGTGGGGTGTCGATAGCATTCAAAGACATGATTGAGTTTGATGAGCCTAGATCATTAGAGGAGGATATTCAGAAACTCAAGAATTTTTATGAGCAATCAAA